>JAEIIO010001853.1:0-16524 GCA_018874655.1 Drosophila diplacantha | reverse complement strand
GTACATATATTTTGAAAGAAATATTTATGAAATACACTTTATTCTGACTTAAATCTAAATGATTTTAAAAATCAGTCGTCAAACGTTTATACTTAAGTTAATTATTTACATCGCTCTACCAGCCCATGGGACCTGGCATCCCTGGTCCTCCCCTGCGATGGGGATGATCCTCCGGTGGCGTTTGCGGGGTGTGGTAAATCCTTTTGGACTCAGCCATTCTCATATTGTAGCTTTGGATCTGTTCCTGCAGCTGGGCATCCTCCTGCTGAGCCCGTGGCTCGTCAAATTCCAGACTGGCCACGCCGTCCAGGCGGTCCAAATCCACCCAGCCCCGAAAACGGACGCAGACGCCGTTCATGATGAAGTTGGACCGTAAATGGACCTTGCCCCTCTCCCGCTCGAAATCGCACTCCTGCTCCTGGGCATACGGATTGTGGTTGGCATTGAAGTACAGCTGCAGATTGGTGCCGGATGCCACGAAGGACATCTCCGCGTAGCCCTTCCGGCAGTCGTTTACGAATCTCATCCGGCGCTCCTCGGCAGCCCGTTCCCGGTAGCCTGTGTACCGGACTTCGCTCTCCCGGCTCAGACGGCGGAATAGCTCGTCGCTCTCAAACCTTGACCTCTGGTCGGGCACTACGCGGGGCATCTTGAAGATAAACCGCGGTTTGGGCTGCTCGTACATGGCCATAGCTTCGTAGGGAGGAGGAATCATGCCCGAAAGTGCTGCGGCCGCTTCTCCGAGATTCTGGTGATGATGCATAGCTGTTATATGAGCTTGAACTGAGTTGTGTGAAGGAAAGGTGTTGACTGATCTCTGGTCGCGAATGTCCTCTTATTTATATCGAATAAGAGATAGGGGACAGGTAGTCTCAGGCTTGCAGGCGGATTTACCTAAAATAGAACGGTGCCATTTTATGATCCACTGTGACATATGGCGCTATTTACCTCTTGATTTTAGCCATTTGGATACAGGTAATCGCATTAAGGTTTAATAATCCAGGAGAACAAAGAAATGTTGCATCTTTATTTTTCGGCTACCTGAAGTAGACAAAAATACATATATATACTTTTTAAATTGGGGTTTAGTTTAAATTTTAAAATAACGATTTTAATAGTGTTGACTAGCGGTGCAAACTAGGTATCGTACATAGGTGGCAGCAATAAAACACGTTAAAATGGTGGCAACTCTAGACACACTAAACAGCTGAAGCGAATTGTTTTATTTACAAATTTGTAATATTTAAAAAACAAATATGTCGCTTGTCGCTTACGCCGCCAGTTCTGACGAAGATTCCGAGAACGAGGAGGAGGATGATAACTCAAGGCCACAGGTGGAGTTGATTAAGCCGCAGACCAAGCCGAGCACCGGAGCCACAACAAGTGTCACAGCCAGTGGTCACATTAGCGACGAGGATGACGACTTTGTGCCACAGGAAGTGTCCTTGCAGGAGTTAAAGCCAGCCGGCAGACTTACCCTAGCGTTGCCCAAGCCAAAGGCAACTGCACGCGCTGAGGAGGAATCAAGAGACGAAGATGTGGACGAGCTGATGGCCCCCGCCTTTGCCAAACTCCCAATGCCACGCACAGCAGCAGCCTCCGGCAAGGCAATTATAGAGGAAAAAGATGATGAGTTTCTACACAAAAAAGCGCTGCCTGTTCAGATAGAGAAACCCCCACCGCCGCCGGTTAAGGCACGGGTCAAGATCAGTATACCATCACTGAGGGACTTCTCCGATGTTGACCAAGAGAAAGCGGACAAGGCCAAGAACAAGGTGGACAAACCCGTTGCGCCCAAGGGATCCGGATTGCTGAGTATGCTGCCCCAAGCCAAGTCAGAGCGGAATTTCGCAAAGACATCCTCATCGGAAGCAGCAACAGGCAACCCGACAACCAGCTCCACGCCTTCTCCAAAATCAGAAGCAAGTAATTCAGCACAACCCCGATCCGCTCCAGCTTTTGTGCCCGATACAGTGAAGCAGCGGCGAGCAGCACATAACACTGAAGGAGTGGATGGCGCCAAGGCTTCTGGTCACAAGAAGGGTACAGAAGGAAAGGATAGCTCTAAGCCCACCAAATCTAAGCCTGTGGCCAAGCTGGTGAATGCCAGCGACAGTGAAGAGGATGACGATGAAGGCGCTTCTGGTGACTTCTTTTCCCTCAACGCTGAACACAAGCTGCCCGAGGTAAGCAGCAACGAGATCAGCGCCTTGGTGGCCAAACGCGCGGCCAAAATGGTGGAGGCCAGCAGCAAATACCTAGAGGAGATCGCAGAAAGGGAAGCGGCTGAGGCCGAGGCTGCTCGCCTTGAGGAGGAGCAGGTGCAGCAGGCGCAGAAGCGCTACCACGAACAGCAGTTAAACGCCGAGGCCATGGACGCCCTGGTGGGAAAAAATGCAAAGCGGCGGCGAAAGGAGGCCAATGAGATGCAGGTGATCGACATCTCCGGATCACAGGTCTTGCCCGACCGCGACGAATGGATGCGAACTGCTCTGGCCTCTTCCACGACTTTCCAGCCTACCGGAGTGTTGACGGACGAGGAGCCCGTAGCGGGCACTCGGCGCAAGCACCAGATCACCTACCTGGCACACAAGGCCAAGGCCAACGAGGCCGAGCTGCAGGCCATGTGGTCGGCCAACAGACAGACACGACGAGCCACCCAGAGCAAATATGGCTTCTGAATTTCTGTTTGCTTTTTATGTACGCCTCTTAATCCTACAATATACACCTACTCGTAATACTAAACTGGATTTATTATCTAGCGTTCACTGCAACCAGCCCTCGCGCTTGCCCAGGTGACTCCCCACGTAGAATATGGCGGTGCTGAGTAGCAGGATCAGTGGGGCGATAGTCACATATATGGGGATTTGATGGGGATACTCCAGTCGCAGGCAAATCATCACCTGGGAGGCGATGGTCAACAGCACGCCGGCAATGTTCCATTTGTAGAGGAAGAGGAGATCCGTGAGGCGATTAAGGTTACGCCATTTCCTTATAAACTTGATGATCACGTAGATGATGATTATAACGTCGAAGATCCACAGCGGGGTAAAAGTGACGAACCAATTCCAGTTGGTGCGCGGCTCCAAGCGCAGGCACAGAAGGATGAAGAAGACCAGAACTATGAACCATGTGAAGAGCGCCCGGTGTGCCAGAGTCATGTCGTCTGTTTATTATTAGTTCTTTTCCATCGTCAAAACAATAAACAAACGGGAGTTGCGCCAGTGCTGCAAAACAACCGACAGCACAGTGGCTCCTAAAAGAGTGCTTAGAAGCAAATGTGTTTTTTTAATAATATATAAAAAGTGCAAAATAAAATACTACAAACAATGAAGTTACATTTATTTTCTAAAACAACTCTTAGGACTTCAAATTAAATTTGAAATATAGGCATTTGGCACGTGTGCCTTTTTATGGAAGCCACTGTGAAACAGCTGTTAATGGACCTGTACCAGCGGTTGGCAACTCTGCCTGCGTGTTCAGCGAGAAGAAGAAGATAATTGACGTGTCACAATTTTCACAATTTGGTTGGTGTTTCTTCTAAAAATTAGTAATAAGCCACGGCTACGTGTACTCTTTAGCAGCCACTAACTGGGCAACAACCCTTTCATTCTCTCTCGCATGTTTTGATACAGGCGCGTGCCCAATCAACCAGAAAACGGGCACCTGAAAGAAAAGCCGACACCCACAAGCAACTGAAAGCAGGCAGGAAATTGTGAAAAAATAAAAACGCCAACATGCTGACCAACTTCGAGTCGAAGTCGGCGCGGGTTAAGGGCCTGTCGTTCCATCCCAAGCGGCCCTGGATTTTGGTCAGTCTGCACAGCGGCGTTATCCAGCTGTGGGACTACCGGATGCACACGCTCCTCGAGAAGTTCGACGAGCACGATGGACCCGTACGTGGCGTGGCCTTCCATCAGCAGATGCCGCTGTTCGTCTCAGGCGGAGACGACTACAAGATCAAGGTGTGGAACTACAAGCAACGTCGCTGCATCTTTACCCTTCTGGCCCACTTGGACTATGTCCGCACGGTGGCATTCCACCACGAATATCCGTGGATATTGAGCGCCTCCGACGATCAAACGATCCGCATATGGAACTGGCAATCGCGCAACTGCATCTGTGTGCTGACTGGCCACAACCACTATGTGATGTGTGCACAGTTCCATCCCACGGAGGACCAGATCGTTTCCGCTTCGCTCGATCAAACGGTGCGTGTATGGGACATCTCAGGGCTGCGCAAGAAGAACGTGGCACCAGGCCCTGGTGGCCTCGACGATCACTTGAAGGGCCATCCGGGCGCCACGGATCTGTTTGGACAAGCGGACGCTGTGGTTAAGCATGTGCTCGAGGGCCACGACCGCGGCGTCAACTGGGCCAGCTTCCATCCAACATTGCCGCTGATTGTGTCCGGAGCTGACGATAGGCTGGTGAAACTGTGGCGCATGAACGAGTACAAGGCCTGGGAGGTGGACACCTGTCGCGGTCACTACAACAACGTGTCCAGCGTGCTGTTTCACCCGCGCCAGGATCTAATCCTGTCGAACGGCGAGGATCGCAGCATTCGCGTGTGGGACATGACCAAACGCCAGTGCTTGTTCACATTTCGGCGAGACAATGAGCGCTTCTGGATCCTTACTGCGCATCCCACACTGAATTTGTTTGCTGCCGGACACGATGGAGGTGAGTTCCTGTTGCAGATCCTTCGGGAATTCTTGTATTTGATATTAAACTTTTCCTTTCCCTTCCAGGAATGGTGGTCTTCAAGTTGGAGCGCGAACGTCCTGCCTACGCCGTGCACGGCAACATGCTGTACTATGTGAAGGAACGCTTCCTGCGCAAGCTGGACTTCACCACCACCAAGGACACGGTCGTGATGCAGCTACGTCCAGGCAAATCGCCGGTATACAGCATGTCGTATAATCCGGCTTTGAACGCGGTGCTCATCTGCACGCGAACAAACAACCTGGAGAACAGCACGTACGACTTGTGCCAGATACCCAAGGACACGGAGAGCCAGAGCGAATCGGACAGCAAGCGCAGTTCCGGCATTACGGCCATTTGGGTGGCACGCAACCGTTTCGCCGTGCTGGACCGCAACCAGCAGCTGGTGATCAAGAACTTCAAGAACGAAGTGACCAAGAAGCTGCCTACGTTCTGTGAGGAGATTTTCTACGCCGGCACCGGCATGCTGCTCATCCGCGATCCTGAATTTGTCACCCTGTACGAGGTGCAGCGGCTTGTTTCCGTGGGCAGCATCAAGCTGGCCAAGTGCCGCTACGTGGTGTGGTCCTCGGACATGTCCCTGGTGGCGCTGCTGTGCAAGCATTCGGTGACCATCTGTGATCGAAGGCTCCAGTATCTGTGCACGGTGCAGGAAAACTGCCGCGTCAAATCCGGCGCCTGGGACGAATCGGGCGTGTTCATCTACACGACGAGCAACCACATCAAGTATGCAATTACTAACGGCGACCACGGCATCATCCGGACACTGGATCTGCCCATTTACCTGACCCGCGTCAAGGGCAACCAAGTGTTCTGCTTGGATCGCGAGTGCCGCACCCGCGTACTCCACATCGACCCCACGGAGTATAAGTTCAAGCTGGCGTTGATTCAGCGCAAGTACGACGAGGTGCTGCACATGGTGAGAAACGCCCGTTTGGTGGGCCAGAGCATCATTGCCTACCTGCAGCAGAAGGGCTATCCGGAGGTGGCCCTGCACTTTGTCAAGGATGAGAAGACGCGCTTTGGTCTGGCCCTAGAGTGCGGCAACATTGAGATCGCTCTGGAGGCAGCCAAGGCATTGGACGACAAGGATTGCTGGGACCGCCTGGGCCAAAGTGCACTGCTTCAGGGCAACCATCAGGTGGTGGAGATGTGTTACCAGCGCACCAAGAACTTTGACAAGCTGAGCTTCCTCTACCTGATCACCGGCAACCTGGAGAAGCTGAAGAAGATGAACAAGATCGCCGAGATTCGCAAGGATGTGTCTGCCCAGTACCAGGGCGCCTTACTTCTGGGCGACGTAAAGGAAAGGGTCAGCATCCTCAAGAATTGTGGACAGCACTCGCTGGCCTATCTCACGGCAGCAACTCATGGCTTCCAAGAGCTTACCGAATCCCTGGGCGAGTCGATCACCTCGCAGGGCAACACTCTGCCCGAAGTGAATCCCAATGCCCAGCTTCTTCAGCCGCCGGTGCCCATTCAGCAACTGGAGACCAACTGGCCGCTGCTTTCTGTTTCCAAGGGCTTCTTTGAGGGCGCTATGGTCACCAGAGCGGGAACCAGTGCCACCGCTCGCCAGGCGTTGAACATTAACGCCGATGCTGCGTTGTTAGACGAACACAATGCCGGCGGCGACGGCTGGGGAGCAGATGCAGATCTTGGACTCGACGAGGACGGCGACGATGTTGAGATGCACGATGCTCTCAGTAACGACGGCGAGGGCGGAGCTGGCGGCGAGGATGGCGCCGGCTGGGACGTGGGCGACGACGATCTGGTGGTGCCCGAGGAGCTGGCCTCCAAGATAAAGGCTTCCGCCTTGGACAGCAATTATTATGCGGCCCCCAACAAGGGCCTGTCGCCAGCACAGCAATGGGCCAACAACTCACCCCTGGTACTGGACCACGTTAAGGCTGGATCCTTTGAGACCGCCTTCCGGCTGCTTAACGACCAGTTGGGCGTGGTGAACTTTAAGCCTTTCAAGCCGCTCTTCCTGCAGAACTACGCCTGCTCGCGAACCAGCTTCACGGCAAACCCGAATCTGCAGTCCCTCAGTGGCTATCCTCTGCGAAACTTCTCGGAGGCCAATGCCAAGCTGCATCGGCCGGCCCTGGGCATCAAGTTAAACGATCTGGTGGCGCGCCTGCAGGCTGGTTACCAGCTCACCACCTCGGGCAAATTCTCCGAGGCCGTAGAGAAATTCCACTCTATTCTGATTAGCATTCCCCTGCTCGTGGTCGACACCAAGGTGGACAGTTCGGAGGCGCAGCAGTTGCTAAGGATCTGTGCCGAGTACATTGTCGGCCTGAAGATGGAGACGGTGCGCAAGGGCATGCCAAAGTCGACGCTGGAGGAGCAGAAGCGGCTGTGCGAAATGGCAGCCTACTTTACGCACTGCAAACTGCAGCCAGTCCATCAGATCCTCACCCTGCGCACCGCCCTCAATATGTTCTTCAAGCTGAAGAACTACAAAACCGCCGCCTCCTTCGCCCGTCGACTCCTAGAGCTGGCACCGCGGCCGGATGTGGCACAGCAGGTGCGCAAGATCCTGCAGGCATGCGAGGTAAATCCCGTGGACGAGCACCAGCTACAGTACGAGGAGTTCAATCCGTTTACCATCTGCGGCATCAGCTGGAAGCCGCTTTATAGGGGCAAGCCGGAGGTGACATGTCCCTTCTGCGGCTCCTCCTTTGACCCGCAATTCAAGGGCAACCTTTGCACAGTGTGCGAGGTGAGCCAAATTGGCAAGGAGAGCATCGGACTGCGCATATCCAGCCTGCAATTCCGCTAGAGACATCCGCCTAAACACGCCGAGCGAGAGAGACCCTGCTTAGTTTAGTTTTACACGATCATTGCTTATGTATGAAATATAAAGTTCAGTATCTGTATATTATAATCAAGAGAATGCTGTTTTCGTTGGTCTTGAAATGTATGTGTCCACTCTAGATACCCGGGGTCTTTCCAAAGAGTCAGTCGCGCCGCTACGTCACCACAGCGGAAAACCCCCCACAAACAACAAGAACTCGATTAGTAATGATGTATTTTTTAGTTAAAGATACGACACTAATTCCACACTAAGTTTGTAAGTATAATACCGTAAAAGCATACGTAAAGTAAGCATTAATTAGAGCTAAAACTAAATCTAGGAGCATATTTATTCGAGCGTTTTCTAATCTCGCACAAGGGGGGATACCCGCTAACGGGGTTTGGAGCATTTTCAGTTGTCCATGAAGTAATGAGTATTCGCGAATTGAGTCTCTTGCTGCTGCTGTTGCTGCTGGTGCAGCGGCGGGGGCGGCAGCGGCGGCTGCTGTTGAAGCTGGTGCGACGGCGGCGGTGCCGTCCACAGGTCCAACTAACGTCGCCACATGCTGGCGCCGACACCAATGCCCCCGGAGGCCACACCTCGCCGCACCGCTTCCATTTCGTCCTGCCTATTGTCGCGGTAGGCACGCTTGGTGTCCTCGAACTCGCGCAATCGCTGGTTATACCGATCGATCTGGTCCCGCAGGATCGCATCCTCATGCATTGCCCGCCGTTCGTCGTACTCCAAGCAGCCGACGCCGTCAAGACGTTCCAAGTCCAGCCAGCCGCGGAAGCGGACGCACACTCCGTTCATGATGAAATAGGACTTGATGTGCACCTTTCCGTGCTCCTTGTCGAAGTCGCACTCTTTGTCGTGGAGGTACGGGTTCTGATTGGCATTGAACACCAGCTGCAGGTTGGTTCCCGAGGCCACAAAGCTGGTCTCCGTGTGGCCCTCGCGGCAGCCGTTCATGAAGCGCACCTGCCGCTCCTCGATGCTGCGCTCTCGGTAACCCGTGTACCGGATCTCGCTCTCCCGGCTAAGTCGGCGGAACAGCTCGTCGCTCTCGAACTTGGACTTCTGGTCGGGCACAACACGGGGCATCTTGAAGATGAAGCGCGGCTTGGGCTGCTCGTACAGCCCAATCGTGTCGTAGGGTATCATGTTGGCCAGAGCAGCTTCGTTCATCATTTTGTCTGCTGGGATTTCAGATCGCTGCTGCTGCTGCTTGTCTTCCAATCGCTGGACGCTTTTATACAATTAATAGCTGTATTATTAATATTATTGAAGAAAACAACGCACAATACAACAAAAAGGCTGGTTTGCGGTTTTGATATACACAATTAGAGCTGCAAAGTCATCGATATTTCTATCGATACTATCGTTGTTTCAGAAAAGCGCGATACATCGATATTCAACAATATAAATGTGCACTATCTGCGGAGCCCTGAAAAAGAGGAACAACATTTCAAAAACAGCTGTTCACAAGGCCGGAAATTTATGAAAGTAAGACTCCCACGACCTGCGGAAACACACCCTGCCATGACTGACACTCCCGCGGCGGAGAACGAAAAGCGTCCCCAGTTTGGAACCCGCCTGCTCACCGACGACGCTGACGTCTTCAAGCACAATGCTTGGTAAATATGGAAGACACATTTGGCGGGGATTGGCAAGCAAGACTTGGGAGCACACTCGCCATCGCCGGAAGCCGGCAGGGGCGGGCGGCCGTCTGCTCACCAATGAGAGCGAGGTGTTCGAGTTTAACGCCTGGTAATGCTTGGTACTGTACTCACGAAAATCCCTCTAATTCCCGATCTGCAGGGACCACGTTGAGTGGGACGAGGAGCAGGAACTGGCCGCCCAGGCGGCGGTGGCTAAGAACTCGGCCAACAAAATGGACGACGAGCAAAAGGATCGCTTCCAGTCGGACGCGCCCAAGTTCTGGGACTGCTTCTACGGCATCCACGACAACCGTTTCTTTAAGGACCGCCACTGGCTCTTCACTGAGTTTCCCGAACTGGCTCCATTGGAGGCGGAAACAGCAACCGATACTGCGCAACCCCGCAGTATATTCGAGCTGGGCTGTGGGGTCGGGAACACCATCCTGCCCTTGCTGCAGCACAGCTCGGAACCGAAACTGAAAGTTTTCGGCTGCGACTTCTCCGCCCGGGCCGTGGATATCCTCCGGAGTCAGCCGCAGTTCGATAAGAAACGCTGCGAGGTATTCGTCATGGACGCCACATTGGATCAGTGGCAGGTGCCCTTCGAGGAGAACTCGCAGGACATCATTGTGATGATCTTTGTTCTCTCAGCCATTGAGCCAAAGAAGATGCAGAGAGTGCTGGACAACTGCTATCGATATCTGCGACCCGGTGGCCTTTTGCTGTTCCGGGACTACGGCCGGTACGACCTGGCCCAGCTGCGTTTTAAGAGCGGCAAGTGCTTGGATGACAACTTCTACGTGCGCGGCGATGGCACCATGGTGTACTTTTTTACTGAGGACGAGCTGCGGAGCATGCTCACCCAGGCGGGACTGAAGGAAGAGCAGCTTATTGTAGACAGGCGGCTGCAGGTTAATCGCGGTCGGGGCTTGAAAATGTATCGTGTTTGGATTCAGACAAAGTTTCGAAAGCCCCTATAGTGCAATTATGTTAGAGCTGCTCACTTAGGACACCAAGGTACTTTGTTGTGCAGCACTTTTAAGCTAAAAGTTTTTAAAGATAAATAAATCTTACACTAGTTCGCTTTATAAGTCTAAAACTCTTTTTTATATATACCTTTTTATATAAATAATAAAGTTCTTAGTGCAGAAATTATCATATTTTGAAAGGCTTCTTTTAGTCCCGGCTTGCGGCTTGCTATTTGCTGCTTTTCAGTCTCGCCATGGAAAAGCTTCTCGCTGAGAACCTATTCGTTCGCTCACCGTTGGGCGAGCTTTTTCCCCAAATACACATAACAGTTAGGAAAGCTGCAAGTTTTCGCAGTTGGCTAAAAACGTCGTAAGTGAAAATTTTCCCTGTGCTCCGTGAAAATAATTCTAAGATTATTATTTAGGCAACATTTTCTGTAAACCATAACTGCCCAAGCAAAGTTAAAGTGTGCTTTACGCCGATGTCCTAATGTTCGTAACCGTTAATGAGATACTTTGCTAAGAAAAATCAAACCAAAATGTCACGCCAAATGCAACCGAATCCTGTGTGTCGTGCAGAATTTCATTGATTTTTTTCACACTGTCTTTGGGGCACTTGAGACTATTTTGAAAATAGAAAATGAGCACGCGAAGGATAAGCATTTGCAAGGACTCTTTCTCTTTTTGGTTGTGACACCGAAAGGGCAGAAGCCATTTTTGTGGGCCGCTCGCGGTGCCCTGTCCCTTGGAATTAGGATTAGAAGAAATTGACAAGCAAGCAATTAACCTCGTTGTACTAAAAATAGTTGCAACTATTTTCGCACTCTATCCAGCAGTTTCAGGAGCGCTGAGCCAGAAAATTCCTCGGAAGGGCTGTCGTGGCAAGTGTTACCCGCACACACACATACGCGCGCATACACACATACCCATCGAGGTCCAGCCAATCCCCCCGTGGAGTGCTCCAAGTGAATTTTCATTGACGATTCGGGGGCGCAAAAAGCTCTGGCGGAAGAGCTATCGAGCGAGAGAGAGAGAGAGCTGAACGGAGAGAACCCCACTGAGAGACAACAAAAACAACGAAGCACGGTTCAGCTGCACCCACTAGTGACCACCATCCTCGACCTGCGGCAGTGAAAGACGTTGCTGGGCCCAGTCCTGCACACATCATCCTAATCATCGCCAGAGCCCTAGCACTCCAAGCTAACCACCAACAACCGACAGAGCAATGTAAGTGAAAGGACATCGTTATTGATTTCCCCCCTGTATTTCGCGTTTGATAGCCACGCATTAAGTATACGCAGCATGGGTTTCGGCCATTTCCACTTGCCACTTGCCAGTTGCCATTTTATTTCCAGTCCAAGTGGCTGGGAATCGTAAAAAAAGAAAACGAAGCCAACAGAGAACAGCTGCAGCTGCAATTTGTAGAGCTCGGCATTGTGGGAATGAATCACTTGGACGACGACGATGACGTTGTCGTGGCATCACATGGCCCAGTCTCTCACACCGCAAAATCAATAAAAGAATACGTTTCGCAGCAAATGAGTCAGGACAACATGCAAAGTACCCTAATTGCACCTGAGAGAGGCCTGCCTTTTGGCCGAAATTAAAAATAGTTAGAACCACTGGAAATTCCACACTTGCCGGTAGTCAAATAAATCGATTTGTTTTCCTTTGTTGTCGGCAAACAAAGAGAAATATGGATTGAATATAAATATTTCCACACAGACACTGAACTTTAGCATTTAAATATATATTTTCTAGTGGAAACTTACGGAATATATTATGATTTATTATTAGCCAAACTTGCGCCACAAAAATTAATCGGCTTCTATTATTTATTATTAATTATTTATCAGCCGGGCACAGGTCTCAGGTTTTTAAGGGGTTCTGAGATGGGCAAAAAAGACAAAAACAAGGAACCGTAAGTGAGAAGCTCTTTAAACCAAGTGGGTAGCGGTAGCCGTAGCCATTTGCCGGCTAGAAGTACTCGTATATATTCCAGCACTGCCTATATAGCCCACACGTACTGTATCGGCGAGAGATGTAACCAATTAAAGCTAGCAACTAGTCGAAACCCGAACCCAACTCACGCCCACTCTCCCAGTGTAATCCAAGTACTGTATTTAATTTGAGCGACCCCCGTTGGGAGTTGATTAGTCTTGGCTCCGTGCTATTTCTGTGCACTTCTCGATGACTAATGACGACCTTCTCTGCTTATCCTCCACATCACCATGCTCCTTACATGGACACAGGGCGGACGCTGCACCAGCTGGCGATGCACCACCAAATGCCGGAGCCCCGGCCGGGGAGGGCGGCGATGGCGAGATTGTGGGCGGGCCACACAATCCGCAGCAGATTGCGGCACAGAAGCGTCTGCAGCAGACGCAGGCGCAGGTCGATGAGGTTAGTTAACCGGCGGAACAAAGGTCAATCAGATCCTTGAGGCAGTAAGGAGAAGGACCTGCCAGCCTTTCTATCAGCTTACATTGGTGGAGACTTATGATATACCCTGTTTTTTGTTGCTCCTAGGTCGTGGACATCATGCGCACGAATGTGGAGAAGGTGCTGGAGCGCGACAGCAAGCTGTCGGAGCTGGACGATCGCGCCGATGCCTTGCAGCAGGGCGCCTCGCAGTTCGAGCAGCAGGCGGGCAAGCTCAAGAGGAAATTCTGGTTGCAGAACTTGAAGGTGGGTTCTAGGTCTAGCTAATAAAAATCCCTTGACTATATCGACTCCTTCCCGCAGATGATGATTATCATGGGCGTCATTGGCCTGGTTGTCGTAGGCATCATTGCAAGTAAGTTGATCGATCCTAGCCGGCTCCTCATACACTCATTACCTGGACACAAGCACACAACATACATGACCCCCACAGCGACTCGGACACAGAACCGAAACCGAAGAAACTCCAAGAAACTCCTCAGCCCTCAACCGAATTGTGTTTTGTCTTTTGAGTTCGCCTTGGTTTAGCGCTAATTTCGATTTCGTTTCTCTATATATACTCCGAATCTAAATTGCGTTTTTAATTCCACTTTGCCACCTTTTTTTCTCTAGGTAACTTTATGTAGATTGCTAAGCAACTTATCTAATCCATAAGAACATAGTAACTTAGCCGCAATGCAATGCAAATCGAAACCAAATCAAATGTCAATCAATCAACCCAATAAGAACCAATCGAAACCAAAATTCAGACTCACTAACGCAGCTATTATGAGTAGAGCTCCGCCGAACTCACAGTCCAACTGATCGTTCGCTGATTCGACCTAGATGCCTTGCGAAATTATAAAAAAGCCATATACCATATCATGCGCCTCAACAGCCACTAGAACAATAACCATATATATATATATATATCGGTATATATTTGTATTGTTTGAATATCCAAGCCCAACATCATCTGGTTCCATAACGAGCATACGCACAGGTTCGGTAATGATTTGATCGTGTGTCGTTAACGTGTCTTGTTATCGTTCCGTTGCCTTAACACCCGTAATCCAAGGATACCGCCCCTTTGCCCCCAGCTCAGCGGCGATATACCTTCGTTTGTACCTTGTACCTTGTTAGCTTTCGTAACCGTAGGACCTTAAGTTCGAGCATAAATACTTAGCTGAAGTAACTCTCCCGTAAGCCGTAATCGTAAAGTTTGTGGTTTGTTCAGTGTTTCGTATCCGTTTCCGTATCCGTTTTTCGTTTGTTTCGTTCTGATGATTGGCAGACGCCACAGCACACAATAATTGTGCCGAGTCCCCTGTAAAATATACAATATATATAAATACAAGTCGAACCCGCAGCTCCCCAGTAAACGTAGTATACGTAGACCCCTTCTCTCGATACTCGAAAACTCTCAACTCTTAACTCTTAACTACCAACTCTGAACTCTAAACTCTGAACTCTGAACTCAACGCAAAACGCAACGGCCATCGCCCAATTAGATCAAAGAGCTAGCAATATACTTGAACCACAGCAAAAGCATAAAGTACTGCCGTTCCTTATTATTATTATTATATTTATTGAATGTTTTCCACCTATGTTCGACACTCTGCCACGCTGAACAATATATTTTTGAACAATTACAGAGAAAGACGAAGAGTAACTGAGACACACTGAAAGCTTTGTACAATATTTGTTTACCATAAGAATATATGACTCTCGATCAACACAAATTACCCCCGAAAAACAACAGCCACACACACAGTCTGTGTGAGGTAAAGAGACGCGACGACGAGAGTCACTTTTGTTTATTATTAATCATATCGCTAGGTGCACCCGTTTGAAGCAAAAATAATCATCATTTATTCCACTCAACAACTCGAATTTCTATCGTGTTTTTATATTTATGGTTTTCTTTGTTTTTATATCGTTGAAATCTGCTCGCTTTCGCAATCAAAAATTATAAAAATTCATCGAAACAAACAAAAATTTCTCGTAGAACCGTACATGTCGGATGACAATGCTGTTCCGCAGCAGCAGCAGCTACCTGCCTTGCAGCAGCAGCAGGCTGGTCTGGCTCAGGCCCAGGCATCTGCAGCAGATTCGGCACCACCATCACCACCACAACAACAAGTACAGCTACAACACCACCATACACAAAAATCCGAACCACCGACACTTGAGAAGCCATTGGCCGAGAAATTGACCGACAACCCACAGAGTCCGTCGGATGAAGTGGCGACTGGACAATAGAACGATCTCAGCTCAGCTCTCTCAATCAGAAATCAGAAATCAATAATTACCAACCAACCGAACAGCAACAACATCCATCGATTAGCCACGATTAACCACCAGCTGCATCCGTAGAACCATTTAACCAAAATTAACAAACAAATTGAGAAAAATCAGAATAACAAAACACATTTTCTTTGTACCATTGAAAAAACGATCTTTTCCAACACTGTAAGCAAAAACGAAACAAAAAGCCCGTAATTTGACACCTGAGCTTCTTATTTCCGTTTCCGTTACCGTTTCTGTTTGTTTCCATTTCCGTTTCCGCTGTTTCCCTTGTTTCTGTATCATTTTAGCCGCATGTGTGTGAGTTAATCAATGTGCTTGCCTGTGAGCTTAGTACTCCTTCTTATGTTTTTTATAATTTCTCCATTCAATGTTGTTGGAATATGCGTTCTGTTCTGGAAAATTGGCCTAAGTTTTAATGCACCAACTAAGCGAAGCCAGGGGGAGATTATTTGGCGGGGAAAATGGGGAAACAGCTTTCTGTGACTGCCTTAATGTACATATATATGCGTTGGATGCCCCTGCCCATCCATAATCCACATCCCACGCCCACTTGCTACTATATATAAATTATATTCCATCATGAGTGAAGCTTTTAACCATTGAAAGTGTAATATTTTTGGCGTATACCCGTGTGTATCGATGTGATTGTCATTCGACCGAGATTGGCGGCAGCTAACCAAAAGAAGATCCCTCTGTTAATGCAACCTACTAACCCCGCTTCTGTGTATTCCCGCACAGATAAACTCGGCCTCATAGGCGGGGAGCAGCCGCCGCAGTACCAGTACCCCCCGCAGTACATGCAGCCACCGCCGCCGCCGCCGCAGCAGCAGCCCGCCGGCCAGTCGTCGCTGGTGGATGATGGAGGAGCAGCCGCTGGAGGAGCAGGAGCAGCAGCAGGCGACCATGGAGGTGTATAAGTGACCCGTATCCTGGCCGTATTGACGAACGTTTCTCGATGAATAAATGCCATCCCCCCAGTGGCGGCGGCGAAACAACAACAAAACCCGAATCCCAAAAAGGAAATCTCAGTTAAACTAGAAAATCTCGAGAATTGCAAGGAACTCAGTAATAATTTCCACTTAAATGATGAGCACGAGTTGGTGTGAAGAGGTTTTAAGTACTTACGTCATAATATTAATACTAAATCTAAAAGAGAAGACGACGCTCCGGACAAATTAAAGTTGTTGCTAATTTGTTTATGGTTACATTATTTCATGCATAAAAAAGCGGTATATATATATAAATACAACATAAAAATATAAATATAATTATAAATATAAATATATGGAACTTGAATATTACGAGTAACCCCGAAAACCAACCCAAAACCAAACCAACCAAAATCACATGCTAATACTATACGGAACTGGAATCTCTGCGCTGCACTGGCAACAAGGAGCGCCAGTGGCAGCAGGAGGGCCAGGCGGTCGCTTTCCAATGTTCGCAGCTCTTTGAACTCAGTTTCCTTAGCAAAAACCTAGAAAAGACAAGTAAAGAACGGAAGTATTTCGGAACAGGCGGCGAAACCAAAGAAATCTAAGCTTTTGTTCCTAAGTAAAGTTACGCAGATATGTGCGAGTATTCGAAAATGTATAATCCAAAAAAGAAAGAAAGAAATAACAGCAATTAAACATAT
>JAEIIO010001837.1:0-28385 GCA_018874655.1 Drosophila diplacantha | reverse complement strand
TAAATTGTAAACAAAACGAACGAACTCTCCTTCATTTGTATATTTGTCGTGAGTTTATAATAAATTTGGCCATCAAATCTTCTCTTTTTTAGCGAATAAAATAATAATTGTATCCTCTTTTTTGTTGCTTTTTTAAAAAATACATTTATTTGTATTGTCGAAAACATAACGTAAATAAAAAGAAATTTTGAACCTAACAACATGCAAAAATGGCAATCGATCGTGTGCCATCGGCGGAGCTGCGATCGCAGTTCCACTTCGACTATCCAATTGGAAATAACATTTAAAACTCGCCGGGGCGAGAGTCTCTTCTTTGTTTTTGCTTTTGCTTTTGTTTAACAAATACACATACACACAGGGTTCTCTATATACGACATTATTTTTGCAGTGCGAGAGCGGAAATACATAAAGGGGTTAACAAACACAAGGGCGATTGGATTAATCAGTTACTCGGTAATAATATCAAATTAGAATTTAAGGGATAATGCGTAAACACTTTGCGAAAACACTTTTCGAATTCAGAATCTTGATCTTTGTTTGCTTGTTTGTTTGTTGTGTTACTGTTGTTCTTTTGTTTCTTGATTTCACTTTTCCTCTTGTTGCTTACTTTGCTTACGTTTATAATTATGTATTTATCATTTATCAGAGCTGGAACCGCACGGAAGTTGCTTTCGATGACACATCCCTGTGTGCCCAGCTCCACTATTTATGTTTTAGTGTTTTCCTTTGCTTTTGATTGATCTTGTTTTAAATTGTTTCAAATGTTAGTTGCTTGGTTGGTTGTCTTCTCGAATCGATACTTTCTCCATACAAAACTATTGCAGCGTTAGAAAATACTCGAGCTCAGGCATGTCCCTCGCCTCTCCGATTCTTTTCCTTCTCGGGGATATTGTTAATATTGTTAATTGATTGCTGTTTATAATTTCTACAAAAAGAACAGGACGCTAGTAGGCAGTTCTCTCTGTTCCCGTTTCCGATTCCGTCCTGCTCTTGCTTGAGGCTTTATAATTTCCATTAAAATGTAAGTGGTTCATATTATTAAACGTTTGCTGTTGTTGATGCTATAGCGAACCAGCCGGAAAACTCGTTGAACTATTGCTATGGGCTAAACTAATCATGGAACCAGACAGGCTCCCCTCCTCGTCTGGATAGGCTTCACGGGATACCTCAATAAGCGATAAAGTGCTGCAAGCAAAGGGATCTTGAATGGATATTTCAACGCGAAGGCGAGAGAACAACTTTACCTGAAACCTAGGGAAATTGATTCGTTATCAAATGCCTCCAACTCTTTAGTATGCTTGTCGTGTTTCATGCGCAAGCGCTCGGCTCGTTCCTGATTGAATTGCTGCAGCTCGGCATCCATCTGAGAGGGCAGAGTGAGAGTCAGATGGGGGTCAGAGGTGGAAGAGGTGTCAGAGGTCAGACTTAATGTCGCAGGCGGCTTACCTTGTTCTCGAGCAAACCCCTTCGCACGCTAACGCGGTTTTCGAGCTCGCGACGCTCGCGATCCCGCTGCTCTTGCGCCTGCTTCTTGTTCTTGTTCTGGTAGGCGGTGAGCATCTCCAGCTCGTACTCCAGCTGCTCGTGGGTACGTTGGCACTCGATCACTTGGCTCTCGTCCAGTTTGTAGCTCTGGCTTTGGAACATGTCCGAAATGCTTTGCTCGTACTGCAATAGCGCGGAAGTAGGAGTAAGTATTGGTGCAACTATAGATTGCGGATACAAACGAACCTGTTCGCCCAGCAGCGTCAGCTTGCGGTGCTTCTCCTCCTTGAGCTGCTTGATCACCTCCTTCTGCTGCTCCTTTGGCGTCGTCTGCAGCACTTGCGCCTTGTAGCGTTTGTATTGCTTCGTCTGCGTCTTGCAGGTCTCCCGGAACTGCTTGCGTATCAGGAGCTCCTTTTGCTGTTTTCATTTGGGGTTCAAGACATTTTAATGCCATCCGTCTGCTTCGAGGACTCTCGGGGAGTGGGTCTTACCTTGAGGCTCTTGGGCTGTTGCCTTAGCTCGACCGCATGCTTGCGCACCAGCTCCTTCTTGATGCGTTCCATGTAGTCTTTTTGATTGTGCAACTCAGTGTCGTGTTGCTTGTTTATCTGCGTTGCGAAAGGAAATAATAAAGACTCTGCGAGCCAAGGGAACGGCACTCGTGGGACCCACCTGCTCCTCGCGCAACTGGTGCACGCTCTTCTGCTGGCGGTATTCCAGCTCCTGTGTCTTTTCGTGGTGCTTTACGAGCATCGCGTGCGCCTGCTGCAGCTGCTGCTCCTTCTTGCCGAGCTCCTGTGCGAGACGATAGATGGAAATGGGCAAAGGCATGGAAAATAAGTTGGGACTTACATCGCGGAGCTGCACGTCCTCGTGCTCGTGCTGCATTATCATGCGCTTGCGCTTGAACTTGCGCATCTCCAGCTCGATATACTGCTTCTGGGCCTGCAGCATGCGCTGCTCCTCCTGCGCTTCGTGCTGCTTTAGGTTGTCCTTCTGCGACTGCAGGGTGAGGTCGCGCTGCCGCTTCGGCGTCGAGTCGTCCATGGACAGCTCGCGCTTCCAGCGCTCCTTGTTGGCCTTGTACTCCTTCTTGCGATTGAGGTCGTACGCCTTGCGGTCGCATTCCTGCTTCAACGTAATCTCTTTGTGTAGCTTCTTCTCGGCGGCGCTCGTCTGCTTTAACCGCCGCTCCACGTCCTGCTGGTGTTTGTTCTGCAAGCGAGAGGGCGATTCATGGCCGAACATGGATCAATTCCATGCGAAACTCACCTCGAGCCGCTCTAGGTCCCTGGTGAAGTTGTGCAGCAACGTGTCGTACTCCTTGTCCAGCGCCGTCTTGTGCGCCTCCATGTCCACCTTGCACTTCTCCTCCAGCTTGACCAGGTGCGCCTGGTGTTCGCGCCGCATTCGCTTATATCCCGACATTTGTTCGTGCATCTCCTCCTGTGCAAACGGATCGCGATGTAATGGGTGGGCAGAGAAGGCACAGAAAGGCACAGACGGTTAGAGGTCGCAGGGCACAGGTTAGAGGTTAGAGGCGTGGTATGCGACAGATGCGAGAGATCGAGTAACTGTTACGGCCCCCCGGAATAACTGTAACTTACACAGCTGCCTTCGAGCTCCAGCTCCAGCTCGAGCTCCAGCTCCTGCTCGAACCTAACCTCAATGGGCGCAAACAGCGCGCAGAACATGGCTCCTTTGGGACCTTCGACTTGCACCTGGGCCCGGGGCGTCAGCGTACGTATTCTTGCTACGTATGACCCGCCAGGTGCGAGTCAGAGTTAACAGATCAACAGAACAGATAAAGCGAGTAAGGCAAGCAACAAATGGCCAACAGACACAGTTACTAGCTCCCGCTTGCAGGGTCGAGTGTGGATTTTGTGGGTCGCGTTGAGCTTGGGCCCAGTGTGACCCTATTGCGGCAGTGCGTGGGTGCCGAGTGTGGATCGCGTTTGAACAGTGTGACAGTAAGCTAAGCATAAGTCGTTACCCAAGCTTTTCCAAATGGAATTTTTGTAAAGTTTAAAGATGAATTTTTTTTTTTAAATTTCAAGTGAAATGTTTAAAAAAATTTGTAAAAGGTATTTTTAAATTCGAGAGCTAAATGTGCTACATTTTGCAAAACTGTTTAATGGATCATGCCTAATAACAATTGGAAAATGTTTAATTTCTTGTAAAAACTTTAAACTTATCAACATTTAATTTACAAAATTAGTTGGAATTGAAAAAAAGACCTACATATTTCGAGTATTTAGGGAATAAAACTTATAAAAATGCTGAGAGCTTAATTTATATATTCCGTAAAACTGGCCAAAACAAAACATCTTAATATGTATTAAAAATATCGCAAATTTAGAGTTTGTGGTTCTTGAGCGCTGTTATAGAATGAGAAAGGTGGCTTTTATGACTGGACAATGCCGATATACTCGAAAACATTTGCACATTCAGTCCCAAAACAGACCCCTGGCATGGATCAAGTGGTGGCGCTACCAAAAGCTAAACTAATGAATTAACAACAGATTTGAAACATTTGCAAGCGCTAGTGACGCATTAACGCAAAGAGTGTGGAAAACAGAAGCGGCTAAGGCATGAGTGGGTGGCTGAGAAGGCGAGTGACAGGGATGGGCACTAGTTGGTGGGTGCGAATGCGATGGAGCGGCAGCGGATGTAATTGCAACGGCAACGGCAACGGCAACTCGTCTAACTACAGTAAGTACATGGTGGCAGCGACTGCTTTTCAAACATTTATTTGTCGTTGGCTTGGCACCTCCGCTCTCTGGCTACGAAATTACACAGGGACACCGGCGTTTGGGTTTTGGTATTGGTTTTGGTTCTTGCTTGCCACCGCCGCCCTCGATCCGCCGGGGACTGTGGTTGTGGTCGCCGCCGCACAGCTGCGAGCAGAAGTTATAGCGCGCCTGTTCGAGGATGCGGGAGTAGAACAATAAACACAACAAAGAGAGCTTGTAGTAGTGGGCAAAAGTTAGAGGGGTAGCGGAAGCATTTGGTGGCGAGCGGGGTTGGAAATGGCGGGGTAAATGGCACGAGATGCAATTGCATATCTGCGGCTGGCTGACGGATGACGCTGGCGCTGAGGCAAACACACACAAAGGACGCGCATCGCAGAAATGGAATGCTAACGAAGCCTGAAGCCTAAACTACGCACGACTACCACTCAGGCGTGACCCATGGACGGAATGGTCTAAGCTGCAACCCCCAACGAGAGATAGAGCGAGCGAGCACACTGAGAGATCTATGGCCGAGGCGGGAAGAACGAACAACGAAACACGAAACAGAATATGGAAACAGAAAATGCGACAACGCACCTGCATGTGCTCCTTCTGCTGCTTGGTCACAATGCTCGTGGTGCGTATGGTGGCGAAGTTGTTCGGCCCGTGATCGTTGACGGCATTGGAGATGGCCTGCTGCGAGGAGGCTGAGCTGGCCGCGTATACAGCCGCCTGGGCGGCGGGCGTCGTCAGGTATCGCGGCTGGATGGGCTGCATTCGATCTGGCAGAGGTCCGCCAGATGCCGGGGAGCCTCCGCCGCCGCCGCCACTGCCACCGGTACCAGAGGCCCCGCCACCGTGCCCCATCGCACCGAGGTGCGGCATCACGGTGAGTGGTGGCGCCGGTACTGGAGCAGGCGCAGGGGCTGGCACCACCGAAGCCGAGTTCGTCGGCGTCACGTTGTTATTCATGCTATGCATGATATTGGGTAGCGGCGGCCGATTGCGGTGGCGCGACGAGTTTCGGGACACGGCGCCGGGGGGAACCGCCTGCTGCTGCTGCTGCTGCTGCTGACCACTGGGCCAACTGGGCTGCGGATGCGGGTGGTGATGGTGGTGGTGCATGGCCACTGCCACAGCGGCGGCCGCCGCCTGCTGATGGTGGTGCGCTGCGATATGGTGATGATTCTGGGCCGCAGCCGGTATGGAATTGGATGAGGAGCTCTGCAAAAGAAAGGAAAAGGAACCGGGGGCTTAGATCGCAGCGAAAAGGAGCAGCGCTACTGCTGGCGCGCATAGATCCTCACCTGACTACTGGCCGCCGATACACCCACCGAGTGTATGGAGTGTTCCGAAGTAATACTATTGCTCTTGCTGCTGTCACCGCCAGCGTGGTCGTCCTGCTGATCGTCGGCATCGCCCACGGCGCTCTCCGTCTCGCAGGTGTCCACCATGAGTATCTTCTTCATCTTGCGGTAGTTGAGGTTGTCCAGTTCGCGCACCGCCGACTTGGTGCGAGCAATCAGTTCCAGCAGCACGGTGTCGGAGCGTGGCCGGGTCACGTAGGCGTGGGTCAGCAGCTTGGCCGACGACGGACGCTCCGCGGGCATCTTCTTGAGGCACAGTTCGACGAAGCTGCAGAACGCGTCCGACCAGTCGTTCTTCTGCAGAAGGAAAGGGGTTGGGGATTAGAAGTGATGGCATCCATGGTTCTTTCATTTCACAAGGGTTTGAGCTTTAAACCTGGAGAAGGAGCCTAGCTCTGAGCCGATAACTGATCCCCTCCTGGCGGACCGACTTACCGGAAGTGTGGGCGACTCGTTCTGCGCAATGTGGTAGAGCGCAGACATGGCGTTCATATTGAAGTAGGGAGGCTTGCGCTCGGCCAGCTCGATGCAGGTGATGCCCAGCGACCAAACGTCCACCTTGCCGTCATATTGGCCCTCGTCCATGGCCAGGATCACTTCGGGGGCCATCCAGTAGGGCGTGCCGACGAAGCTATTGGCCGGACACTTGATGGCGGCGCTACCGAAGTCGGCCAGCTTGACAACACCGTTGTCCGTGAGCAGAATGTTGCCCGCCTTGATGTCGCGGTGGATGCGGCCCAGCGAATGCAGATAGCTCAGGCCACTGAGCACGCCCAGGCAGATGGCGGCGATCTCGTCCTCGTGCAACGGCTTCTTGTGCACCTCGATGATGTCCGAGGCGGAGCCGACGCAGTATTCCATCACCAACCAGGCGGTTGATTCGCGCAAATAGCAGCCCTTGTATTCGATGGTGTTCGGGTGGTTCAATTGGCGAAGGAAGCTGCAATGAGCAGAAGCCCAGAGATCGGGTCAGTGATTCGATTCAATTCGATTCGCATCCATCCCATTACTCACCGTATCTCTTTGAGTATGTCCTGCCACTTCTCCTGGCTCTGCTTCCCGGTGTACGACATCTTCTTGATGGCCACGATCTCCTTGGTGAGATTGCAGCGGGCATAGTAGACCGCACCGAACGACCCATGGCCGATCTCGCGCAGATCCTCGAAAATCTTCTCCGGGTCATGCTTGTTGAACAGGTCGGCTATTTCCGGATCCTTGAGACTACCAGGTCGTGCCGAAGGCATGGCTGTCTCTCATGCTCCAGCACCCAGCGCGCTCCCAGCTCACTCAGTGCTACTCTTCTGCAACTCTTGCCTCTGATCCTGGCACTGCTCGAATTCTATTCGGTGTCTCTGCGTTCGGAGAAAGCGGGGATTTTGCAGGTTAGTCAGACATTCACTGCTGAGTCATCTGCATCCGAGGAGCGAAGCTCAAGTCCCGACAGCCTTTTGGGTCTGACAACGGAATAGGTACGGGAATGGGTATGGGAATGAGTTTGGGATGAAGGAGATGATGGGACACCGAGGGAAGGGGCTGGGAGGTGGGCAAGGTGATCTTTTCTTGCAACGAAGAACGGTGAAAAGCCGAAAAACTGATTATCAAATCGATCAAGTGATTCACGCTCGGGGCCAGCTCACGCACACTATCGCCGTCGCCGGTCGGGAGTCGGAGTGGCAGTGGGAGTGGGAGTGGGAGCGGGCGCGGGCACAAATCAAATCATTCAGAATTCCACACGCAGAGCGGAGCGGCAGCGGCGGCCCTTATCACAAATATGTGTGTTTACTGCCTGGCCTCGTTTATGGCTATTTTCTTTTGCCCGTGGGTTACCAACTTGCCGTTGGCGCCGCGCGTTGCCAACTTCCCTGGCTGGCGGATAATAAATACATTTCTGTTTTCTGTTTCTGTTTCTCTTCCGGCGTAGGGTGTAGGGGATGCACACGTGCCCGCTAACCTTCAGGGGAATCAGAGTTCGCTATGGCCAGTACAGACAAACACACTCGCACATACACACACTACGCCAGACACACTGGCAAGGAGTAACGGCACAGACCGAAGGGGTGCATTTGTCACTGTTGCGAATTCCGCAGACGTGTGCATGTGCCTGCAATAGTATGGTACGCCTCTGGTCCCATGTGCATGGGCTGGGGCAGTGCGGGGGCGTCTGCGTATCTGTGCCGGCAGCGGCGAGTCGGGAGCGATTGAGCTGCTGCCGCGATTGTTTACTCGCAGCCTGGCTAAATACTTGATAATTAGCCCCGGCCCCGTCTTTGTGCGACTGGCATTATTTACTCGCAACGCGAAACAGAAACACGCCTATTTTTCATAGCCACACACTCTTGCACAAAGAGCAGCCATGTCGCTCCCACACATACACGGGCATGGACACCGCTCACACACACACACACACACACAAAACACACCGTACGTACATGCATGTACACATGTACATTCGTCTGGTCGGTTGCTGTTGTTTTGCATTTCGTATTTCGTGCGACACAAATTGAATTGAATTTTTTACTCTGCCCGTGCTATTGTTTTGTGCCTTTTCATTTAGATTGTTGCAGTACATTTTCTTCAATTCGCTTTGATTTTTGTTTGCCTCTTTTAGGGTGCGGACGAAGCGCACACCGAGCAGCAAACGGCAAAAAATAAAAATAAAATAAAAGAGAACGAAAAAAAAAGGAGAAAAAAACGCACGACGGTGGCCGTCGTCATCGGCGATGCTGCTGCTCTTGTTGTTTTTGCTGCTGCTTGATTAGTGACGTTGCTGAGGCGGTGGCGTCGTCGGCGTCTGCACTTTGTGCATCACGGGATTGGGATTGGGATCGGGGATCGGAATCAGAATCAGATTCGGGATGGCGAAGCAGCTTTCGTCTTTACTTCGATTGGAATCGCTTAAATTGTTTTGCTTGCACATCACACACACGCACTCGCACTCACACAGCCCCGTCGGGAGCAGATAAATACATACAATTGCGGTGTATTTGTATGGATCGACTCGTGCTAGCTCTTTCTTGCACAATGGACAGGAGACTCGCACCGAAATCAGATGTAAATCATAATATGTTTATTAAGCTCCGGTCTAGGCCTCGTTTGGATCAATTTCGGGCCACAAATAGTCCAAATTGTCCATTGGGCGAATAATCAATGCGACGACACACACACAAATTGGCACTTCTCAGCGAAGGCGAGTCGAGAAGAGGCGAAACGTAAACGGGAAAAAGAAGAGTATGCACATACACACACACACACACACGCATGGCAAGAGAGAGGGGCGCTCAAGAGACATTGGAAAATGCATAAATCTGTCAAAAAAAGTGGGGTTTGCTACAACTAACGGCTTACATTCGGCAAATAATTAACGCTTGCTAATTTATCTACGCGGCTGGCTTTTTGTTTTCGTAGCTGTATTCATTTTTCTTCATGCGTCGCTTTCTTCACGCCTGCTCTGCCCTGCTGCTGTTATTTGCTTTGCTACGGGTTGCCTGCACTTCACACGCGTTGCGTTTTACACGTCCGCATTTGCTGCGCATCACGAAGGCGCCGAGTTCAGTGGATTTCCGATTCCATTCACGCCACTTTGTCAGTTTCAGATCAATTCCAATTTTTCTTCACGTTTAATTAAAATTTCGATAGAGGCGTACAAAGTACGATAGGCGCAGGAAATCGATAGGCGGCAGCAGCCAGTATGACCGCATGCGCTATGTGCAAATATACTGGCTGCGATTGCGAAATATACCAAAAAAACACTTTTCTTGAGTATCGAGCTAGATTTGCCAAGCAATCGAATGGCTTATCGATAACAAGTATCGGTATCGACTAACACATTTTTGATTTCTCAATCAGTTATTTTCAAACAGTCTGAACAGACTGAAAGCATGACTTTAATTTTAAATACAATTGAATCAAAATATTCAGAAATACTATTATTACGAGGGGGTCTTACAAATTTCAAACATGTGACATATATGACATTTAATGATATTTATTAGTTTACGTTGGTAATTTTTTGCACGCACTGCAACGCATAATAACTAGGATTTGAAAAAAAATACACCGCTTACCTAAAGAAGTACTGCTGCTGCTGCTGCTGCTGATGGCTGGGGGTCGGGAAGCGATTGAGGCCGCCGAAGTCGAGAGTCGGAGAAAAGCCGTAGTCGCTGGCGGATCCGGGAATCGAGCTCGCTTGTTGGCTGGGAGGCGGTGACTCGTCTCGGGCTGAGGAACCCGGTCCAGTTCCTCCGGCGAAGAAGTCATCGTCACTCTCGTAGTTGACCAAAAATCGCGGTGGAGATCGTTCGGGCTGAGCACCAGCGTTGCCAACAGCAGTAGCTCCTGCACCCGCACCCGAATCCGAATCCGTTTCTGCCGCATCGGCGCTATCACCGCTGGCCGTGACTCCTGCCACCTGTGCCGCCGCCAAATCCCCACCCTGTTGCTGCTGCTGCTCCTCCGGCAGTCCCGCCAGCCCCGCCAGCGCTGCGACGCCGCCTCCCAGAGCCAGTGGCCTAGAGAAGGTATCTGCAAAGGGTCGGAGAGAATCCAATTGTACGGCAATTAGTTAAAAGTTTGCTTATTTTACCAGTAGGTTGTGCGTACTGATAGACGAGGCGATCTCCCAGCTGCGCAGGGCGGCGCTGCCGAGGATCGGGCTGCTGCGCCTGCTGTTGTGGCTGCTGGGGACGTGGTCTTTGACGGGGACGCGGGGCGGCAGCTGGCGGCGGCGGCGGTGGGGGCGGCGGCGGAGGAGCTGGAGCTGGTGCCGCCGGAGCATCATAGTCATAGTCGTAATCATAGCTAGGTGGAGCTGGTGGTGCTGGTGGTGCCGGCGGCGGCGGCGGCGGACGAGCCGCTTGCCTTTGGGCATTGTAGAGCCCCAGGGGACGTGGCTGCGGGCGCACGCGTCTCGGTGGCTGCGGAGCGGGCGGCGGCGGGGCTGGCGGCGGTGGCACGGCAGGATCAGCATAGTCCGCGTCATAATCGAAGGGCAGATAGCCAGAAGCGAAGTACGGATGCCAGATGGGTCGACGGCGACGGGCATTTGGCGTTGGCGGTGGCGGTGGCGGCGGTACTGGAGTCGTGGTAGTCACCGGCCGTCGCGTGGTCCGCGCCAAATTGGCCTTGGCCGAGGATAATTGGGCGCTCTTCAGCAGCAGGTTGCGCAGGAGCAGGCCAAAGTCCAGGGTGACGGTGCCCCGCGGAGTCCGTGTCCGCACCGCGGACGACTCTGTGTCCTGCTGAGCATGGCTACGGCCGAGGAGCAGCGCCAGGAGCGCGAGCACGAGCAGCGGCAGGCGGGCTAACATCCTGGTGTGTGGTGAGCTGGAGAGCTGTGAGCTGGACTGTACCGCTCGGAAGGCCGTTCCAATCAGAACTGGCACTGGCCAGCCGCCGAGTCGCCTGCCTTGACTCGACGGCGCTGTGCCGCCCGAGCCTGGGCGTCGTGGATTAGGTGCCCCGAAAATCAACAAGTTAGACGGGTTAGCTCTGGCTCTGGTCATAGTCGTAATCGCCTGCGAGCAGACCACTCCCCAGTCCCCGCCAGCCGTCGGCCATCAACGAGTTCTGTGCGTGGCAACAATTACTTTTGCACTACTTTTTGCGGCGGTTAATAGATCGTAAGTGCAGCACAAACTATGCATAATGCTTAGCGGCCGATGCATTTCAAGCGGCGGCGGCTGTGACCGCACAGTGGGTCGCTCTTAGCACACTGCAGGGACCTGTGGAGGCACCAGGATAGAGGATAAATAATGAATCCGTAATCCTTGCTGAGGACACTTTGGAGCATTTCCCTAGCTTTTTCGTCCAAGTGGGAGGTTGTGGTTGAAATACTCCATCCATCTTCTCGTTCTCACTCGCCTCAGGTGCCTTAGGTGGAAGATTTTCTGGAAATTGGAAAGAATCTCCTATCTATCTGACTCTCACTAGCCTTAGATAATCAATTCTGACTTTTGGGCTCGAATTTTCCATAATATTCTGCCCTATTTGGAGGAATATCTGAAAATTCTAGTACAATTGGTTAGATTTATTGAAAACTATTGTACTATCTCGTTTAAGCTTTCCTGTGATGGTCAGTGAAGACTTGTGGGAAATTATCCTGGGATAACTGGCAAGTGGTAGTAGTGGCTTTTTGGTTCGACTCTCGAACTTCCTCGGCAAGTTTGGCAAGACCCCAACCACTGTGCCGTCGAGGGTCTGTCACGACTCGCTCTCATAATAATATGAATTTCGATTTCAGTTGGACTGCGCCCGTTGAGTTTGATTTTCAATATATGTTTAATCATTTCCACAGTAATTAACAGCAGGCCGCACTGCACTGCGCTGTTTTTCTTTTTAATTTTCATGAGTTTTTGGCGCAACTCTGACTCGGATTGACTGCGTCGGACTGGGACTTGATCCGGACAATGAGAGGTTGCCTCTCGCTTTCCATTCGCCGGGGGAAACCAGTCGCCGCTGCATGAGTTGGCACAAAGATCTGATGGAAAAGCTGAGGGTTGTCCGTGTTCTGTATGCAGATATGCACATATAAGTGGGCTTTATGTGCTGGAACTGGTTGGGTCTCCTTCGCCGATCTGAACTGGGACTGCTCCACCGCCTGGCCACGGGTGTGCGCCTTCTTTAACCTTGAGTCTTGTCGGCGTCTTATCGCTTGCATAACCCAGAAATGCGGCTGACCGAACCAGTTCGGGCTCCCTGCCACTCCCCAGCGCCCCCAGAGCGCCGTGGAAAGTGAAAATTCGTTTCGTTTTCCATTTCCCACGACACGTAACCGAGGCTGCTGTCGCTGTCAGGCAATTTGTCCCAGATTGCTCGCATTCAGCAGCATTCAGGATATTCAATTAAACGTATCCGACGCAGAAAAAGAGCAATGAGCATGCATGTTACAAAATCCGTCCATTGGAAGCCCCTTAGTGGAGATAAAGCATTAAATAGAGATAAATTAGATGCTGCAGCCAGGAGTTTTAATTTCGTATTTGCAAGAAGCGTGAATGGAATTACAGAGAAGAACCTTGCCCACAGCATTCGACTTGATCGGGGATTTATTCTGGGACAACCGGGGACACCTAGGAGATCCCGATCCCCCAGACAGCCTGACTTGGTCAATTTGCCAACACCAAGCAGGCAGACAATCTGCTGACTGCAGACAATGTGGAAAGGCACATCGATTGTCAAAACCAGCCACAGCTCGAGGGGATCGAGGCTGCAGGAAATGGGCGGCGTGTAACAATTAATCTAATATTAATTTTGGCTTGGCAGCGGATTGAAAAGGCCTCGGCTGTATGCGGAACTGGGGAACTGTTGCCTAGCATCATTAGATATAACCCAAGACTTAACAAGAATTACACGCATATGCTGGCAGCTATTTTACTTTGACAGACACTTCGATGCGAGGGAGCACATTCACTCACCCTTAAAGCTCTTATGCCCCATAGCATTGAGAGTTATCTTAAACATTCTCCCGTTTCCTGGAGTTTCCTCTTCCTGGGCCTTAGTATGTGATATCACTGTACCTCCTTTCTTTCAAAGACACAAAATACAAATAAAACATTGATGTATTGCCAAATCATCCACACAACTAATTTAAATCCTGCAAAGGATAGTCCAGTTTGTCCAAAGATAGTTAAAAACCGCCCTCCCATTGCTCCTGCTTCCGGCACTTGGTTCGCTCACGGTCTGGTGAGCAGGGAGACGATGTCCTTGTTGGAAACCTGCCATTCCGTCAGCTCTAAGATCAGGTCCAGCACCCACACGTAGCTCATGTAAAGGGCGAAGAAGTTCAGGTAGTACAGTTGCCCGATCAGAATAAAGTCACCGTCGCTATCCTCGTGGTAGAAGTGCGGTCTCCGGACGGAGGCGCCGAAGATGATCACGAACTGTGGGAGAGATTACAGACTTAAGGCAATGTTCACTGGAGGGAGCTGAGAAGCTGGGGAGCGTGCGCACTCACCACATTCGACAGAAGCATGTAGATGATCATGATGGGAAGCTCGATGGTGGCGCGCTTCATCTCGGCGGTGACGATGATACCGAAGCACGTCAACACGAATAACCGCTCGCTCCACAGGATCACATTGTGGCGAGAGATCTGGGGGTGTACGCAGCCGGTCAGGAATCATTAATTGCCGGGCAAAGACTTACAAAGAGACCCCTTTTGTGTTTTATCGAGAGGTGGCCGTAGACCACGCTGATCGCCATCATCAGGAGGGTGATCACGCCGGCAATGAGGATGCAGAAGTACGGCGCTCGCCTGGTGGGCTTCATGATGGAAATGGTGTTCATTTGGTACTGCGAGGAGTGGGTTACTATCGTCGACACGGGCCGCAGACGCCAGTGACTCACCGTCCACGCTCCAGCCAGGAAGCGCACCCACAGCGGCTTGCTCACGATGATGCGATAGAAGAACCCGTACAGCTGAATGGTCAGGAAGCTGACGAAGAACTGCAGCAGGTTGAGGCTGTAGTGTGACGTCAGCATATCGTTCAAGGTCTTTCTGCGGGGCAGAAGGCACAGGGATAATCAGGACCACTGCCCTCCACGCACTACTCACATCTCAAAGACGGCAATGACCTGCATCTGCCCAATGATCAGCATAACGATGGTCACTCCGTAGGTGGCACCAGCCAAGCCCTTCTGCCCAGTTTTCGGCTGCCGCAACATAATTTGGGTACCGGTGTCGGCTCCTGCCGGATCGTGCTACTTATCTCCTCCGGAATTTGGGAATTTGGGAAACTCTCTTTAAAACAGGGTCGGTAAAATAAGAGGCGGAAAACTGAATGCCAACTACTTTCACAGCCAGCCCCCCTGCTTTGTCCGACCCTCAATTCTTGAGTCTGGAGATGAGAAAAGTGCACTGGCATTTGGTTGGTTTTACTAAAGGTTAAATAGGAACTGACTTCGAGCTTACAGGTATTCATTGACATGACCAGCGCTCCAACTTAACGTACACAAAAAAAATATATACACATGTAAGTAGTAAAATAACTATGTTTAGGCTACGACTGCTGTCTGCCGGGTAGTCGCTTCATCAGTCTGGGCGAGTTCTGGCAGCTCTTTCTGCTCCTCGGCTGGCTCCTCGGTCGTGGCCTGAGCCGGGGCAGGTGCCTGCTTAGCAGAATCCTTTCGACTGGGCAGGAGGAGACCCTCCAGGCCGCCCAGTGGCGCCTCGACGACGACATACCTCACATAGGACATCACGAGGGTGAAGCCAAAGGTGGCCCAGAAGTCGCACATCTGCGGGAGTAGCAAAGCGGAGACCAGAGGATAAGTTGTCCTACTCTTGGAGACGGGCTGCCCCAGACTTACCACGTCGTAGTTCGAGAAGTAGGTGTTCGTTCGCACGCGCCTGTGGTTCACCTCCTGGATGAACATGTGCCAGACGTAGGCGGAGTAGGACAGCCTGGACAGGGGCTGCCAGAGAGGCGAGGAGAGGAAGCTGTTGGCCAGGCCGCCGTAGCCCTGGACGCAGGCGAAGACCACCCAGCACAGGGCCAGGGGCCAGCCGATCCTGGTCAAGGTGTAGTAGAGAGCTCCCGCCAGCACCGTGGGCGACGGCCCCAGCAGCCTTGCGTACGGGAACATGGCGAAGAGCGAGGTGAAGATCATGGCCAGGCAGAGCAGCCATCCGGTCCACACCGCTGGCCGGCTGAGGCGCAGCTGCTGGCCGCGGACCAGGTGCATGAAGTAGCCGAACAGGGTGCCCACCAGCCAGGGAGCTGCATGGGTGTGTGTGGCATAGTAGATCTTCTTGGCCACGTCCGGAGTCTGACCCCCATTCCTGCGGGCGAAAGGAGCCAGAGGTGAGAACGAGTGGACACTGAGGCGTCGGAGGGGCGAGCCTACTTCATGAGGATTTTGTAGTCGTTGGCGATGATGGTGGCGAAGAGGCAGGCGGAGAGCAGGAGCATGACCACCAGGATGCCGGCAGCGCCCCTCTTGCCCCACTTGTAGAGCACGATCAGCAGGATGGGTGACAGGAGGTACAGCTGCATGTCCACGGCCAGATACCAGGTGTGTGCCAGGCACTGAAAACCGAAACGAAATCGCTGTTAGGTGAGCCTGGCACGAGCCCTACTACGGCGTCCACTCACAATGTCCGTGGTGGCATAGTTCTGCACATAGAGCAGGGTCCAGTACCAGTTGGTCTCGCACTGCGAATAGTCAAAGATGCCGGCTGTGTCGGACACTGGACCGGCGGCCAGGAGCGGCAGGATCTTCATGTAGACGAGGATGGCCACGGCCACGATGGGAGTGAGGCGTATGTAGCGGTGCAGGTACATCAGAGGCACATTCAGCCTGCCCTTGCTCCTGTGGACAAGACACGAGGTCTCGGGATTAATTCGAGCCCCGGGAGACCCCCCGTTCCATACTCACCTCTCCACAGCGCGTAGGCCAATGAGCACCAGCAGGAAACCACTGAGGAAGAAGAACGTGTCCACCGAGAACGGTGCGTAGAGGATCAAGCTGGAATAGGGCTTCGACATCCATCGGAGGGTGTCCAGCGAGTTGATGACCGCTCCTATCACCTTGCTTGTGTACTCGTGGCCCAGTATCACCCAGACGAGGGACATGCACCGCATGCCATTGAGGCACTGGATCACATTGGGAGTCGCCTTGGCGTCCACGACGGCGAACAGGTTGCGGGACGTGGCGCGAGCCGAGAACACCTTCACCGGCCGGGGGAGCTTATCTGCAAGGCAAGGAGCAGCTCCCAGGTCAGTTTATGCTGGTGCGGAACCTCTTCCCAACTACTCACCCTGGTCCGGGCACAGGAAGTAGTCGTAGAGAGTGCACAGAGCCACCACAGCACAAAAGATGGACAGGAACACACTAGCAACGAGGGCAAAGGGTCAGTCTGGGCGGGAATGATCAGGGATCAGGGACTACTCACATGATGAAGATGGCCAGGCCGTCGAGCGGCTCAGTTTCGCTGGTCTGACAGGACTGTTCCTTGATGAAGAAGAGGTTGTCAAGGCTGCCAGTGCCCAGGTAACGCTGGAAGAGCTGCTTCAGGAAGACCTCCATGGTTGCGGCAGAACAGGAGGAGGGGAAACACAGGGCGGTCTTTATGTTCGTCCCCGCCAGGATGTTCGCGTTGTAGCCCAGCCACTTGGCGACGGGCAGTTCCAGGAAGCAGTACTTCCCCTTGATGTGGTGTGTCTCGCTGATGGTTCCGTCCACGCTGAGGCACTGCTCGTAGTTGCCCATGTCGACGCGGTTGCCGATCAGATAGCCCGCGGGCTTGTTGCCCCACGAGTCCAGCACTGCGTAGTGAGAAATTTGTTGACTTTCGAATTGGATGAGGGCTTCAATTGTGGGTTCTCACTCACTGGAAAGGGCCCACTTCTTGGGCGCTGTCAGGCTGGTCATGAACTGAGCCATGTCCGCCAGGCACTCCAGATCCTGTTGGCCGAGCCGTCCGTCGAGGAGGTGGAGATCGGAGGCCGAAATGTTTCGGAACAGGCGGTAGAACTCGGGGCCCAAGGAGGGCAGCTGCAGGAGCCGTTCGTAGCTCCCATTGGGCTGGCTGTAATAGCTGTCCAGCAGCGGAATCTGGCGGAACGGGAGGGCGGCCTGTGCCACCACCGCCAGGCAAACGGGAAGAATGAGGCTTGCTCCAGGCGCTGAATAGACCATCGTTCGTATAACTGCGTCGGTCTGCGAGTGTTTTCTAATCGAACGTCAATGCCCCATTTATATGGCCAATCGGGGTGTTCGCAGTGTTCCCGCGAATCGGGGAATTGTTATCTCCGCCGCTGAACAAGTTACTACGAATAGATTAAACGTTTTCTGTAATCCTGCCGCTGCTTTTTATATCGGCTCCCGGTAATCGGAACTGGCGTAGCCAAGGTCTCCTCAGGTTTGCTGGAACTCGACGTGGCACGAGCACTCGCTCGTTTCAATTCGAGATAAGCCTCCTGTGGGGCAGGCATCTAAAACACACGATGTACCCACTAGTTGTCCGAGCTCTAGATCGGATGACACCTTAGGCAAATGAGTACTCTACCTACCGGCACCTGAAGAGGTACCTTATACATAAACCGGAAACAAGAGGTACCAACCGATGTGATGATGTGATAACCTGTGTCCCGGTGAAGGTGTCCGTTTGTGGAGTAACCCTGGATTACTCCTGGAGGAAGGACAGTCTTGGTATTAGATTCAGGCATCTTGGGGGGAGGTCCTGCGAAAACATCTGATCATTTCGAGGGGGGTTTCAGCGTGATAATTTATCGAATTTGTGCCACATTATCAAACCAAGGCAAGTGCCAGATTAAAACATTTTATTATGATTCATACGGCTGCAAGGAATCGAAACGAACGACAGGCAGCGATGACCAATGCAGCTGGCACACAATGCAGTGCAGGCCCTGATAAGGCCGCACTTGAAGCATCTCAATTTCGGCTACTGCAAGGCAGATAGATGGAATCCAAACTTCGGAAAGGGGGGGCCAAGGTAACTGGAAAACTGCCAACGTGGGGGAGGCAACTAGGACCCAAGTCCCTCCAACGAAGGCGGGGCAGGTGGGCCCCTACTCAGAGCTCGTGGGTGGAGCTGCTAAGCCTGTCCTCGCTCCACCGCTCGATACCAGCATCGCTCATCCCCTGCAGACCCTTGAGCTTCAGTATCAGCACCTCGAACATTTGCCCCGGCAGGGTCGCCTGCAGCGCCTCCATCACCTTGTCCGGATAGGAGCACAGGGCCACGGCGTTCGCAAAGTGACTCAGGCCCTCGTCAATGTAGCCCTGGGTAAGCAGCTCCTCGCCCGCCCGCATCTCGATGAGGAAGAGGGTCTCGGCAGACGCAGGCTTATCCCCGCCACACGGCCCCCTCGGCGGTGGGCTGATTGGCGACGGCGAGGGGGTCCTCATGCGGCGGCGGCGCTCGTACAGGCGCTTCCGGAAGTCGGGGCTCGAGCGGCGCTTCCGGTCAAAGTACACGCAATAGCCCACGAACAGCGCAACGGTGAGCCCGAGGGTGATGGAAAGAAACCCGGGTGGCGCCATTTCAAACACGAATTTTGATCAAAAGAGTTAACTAAAAGTTACAGGTTACCGACAGTTTCAATGTTTGTATTGTATTTTGGTGAGCGTCCAGTCGTCTCAAAGGTCGGAGTAATACTAACTTTGGCAATTCCACTTGGCCTAGGGTCTGATCTCGACTCGGACTCAAAGCTCAAGGCCGACTTGTTCGAGCCTCGATAGGAAAGCAGGCTTCCTGTGTGTTTTAGTTTAATTTAATTTCGTATTTATGGTTTATTCAGGAAGGTTTGTATGTACATATTTTAAGCCTAAGCAAAAAAAAGGTGGTAAGCCCACTTTAGTATACTTCGAGTTAAGCTGAATGCATTTCAGCCAGAGACCCGATGAAGATTCCTACGCCGGAGCTGAAGCTTCCGTGGGAGCAGCTTGTTTGACTGAAACCTCTGCAGCTTCTTTTACCGCAGCTTCCCCGACTGGGGCTTCCCCAACTGGGGCTTCCCCGACTGGAACTGGAGCTTCCTTGGGCAACACCGCCGTCACCGGCCCGGGGCTCGGCCTCTTTGTGGGCAGCAGGAGGCTCTCCAGATGGCCGAACGGCGCCTCGACGAGGATGTGCATGAGGTAGGCGAGCAGCATGGTGAAGCCGAAGTCCGACCAGAAACGCAGCATCTGGAGTTAGAACTGCTGTAGGGATAGCGGGGAGGAAATGCAGGATCCAAACTCACCACTTGGTAGTCGCTGAAGTAGGTGCTGGTGCGCGTCATGCCCCCGTTAAGGTTCTCGATGAACATGTGGAGGATGTAGGCGGCGTAGGATAGCCTCGAAACGGGCTGCCACAGCGGTGAGGAGAGGAGCTCGCCGGCCAGACCGCCGTATCCGTGCATGCAGGCGAAGACCAGCCAGCAGAGGGCCAGCGGCCAGGCGATGCGGGTGAGGGTCACGTAGAAGGCCTCCTCCACAATGGGCATGGTGATCTGGCCATAGACCGCGAACACGCAGGTGGCCAGCAGGGCCAGGCACACCAGCCAGCCCCCGAGGACCACGAGGCGGCTGAGCCGGAAGACCCGACCCCGGTTCAGGTGCAGGAAGTAGCCGAACAGCAGGCCGATCAGGTAGGGCGAGGCCCTGGCGTTCGGGGAGTAGTAGAGCCTCCGCATGAAGTCCTTGCCCTGGCCGGAACTGCAAGAGATGGGAGATGGAGATGGGGGTTCAGCGCCCAGCGCCCGCTGCCGTGAGGTAGCACTTACATGGACAGATCCTTGATGACCATGATGCTGAAGAGGCAGCCGGCCAGGAGCAGCAGCAGGACGAAGATGCCGGCAGCCGCCTTCCTGCCCCACCTGTACAGGGCGATCAGCAGGAAGGGGGCGAAGAGGTACAGCTGCATTTCCGTGGCCAGGTACCAGGAGTGACTGAGGCACTGCAGCGAGTGGGGGCCAAAGGGTTAGTGGTTCAGACAGAAAGAGAGAGAGAGCGGGACACCTACCAGTCGGGTTGTGGCCACGTTCTGCACGTAGAGGAGCGTGAGGTACCAGGTGTCCTCGCAGTTGTCCGACTCGTTGAAGCCCACCGAGCCCTGCACCGGACCGGAGCTCATGAGGGGCAGAATCTTCACGTAGAGGAGAATGGCGACGGCCAGGACCGGAGTGAGGCGGAGGTAGCGGTGCAGGTACATCAGCGGTATGTTAATCCGTCCCTTGGTCCGGTCCATGCTCCGCAGGGCAATCAGCACCAGGAGCAGGCCGCTCATGAAGAAGAACGAGTCCACGGCATAGATCGCGTGCTTCACGAACATGCTGAAGAAGGAGTTGATCCACTAAGAGAGAGGGCGAACAGGATTAGCTTGGCCGGATGTGGGGTGGTCTCCTCGAGGAGTACTTACCGTGAACACGTAGGCCATGTTCATGTTGGGCGACATGGCCAACACCAGGTAGTCGTGGCCGAAGACCACCCAGATGAAGGACAGCGACCGGATGCCATGAAGGCAGTCGATCACATTGGGGTTCGCCTTGGTGTCCACCAGCCGGAACACAGCCCGGGAGTTGGCCCTGGCAGAGAAGGCCCTAACCACTGGAGGCAGCGACTCTGTGAACGGGGAACTCCTATTTAGCCAGGTCCCTCCTCCACTCCCGTCCATACTCACCCTCATCCCGGGCGACGAAGTAGTCGTAGCACGTGGCCAGGCCCACCGCAGCCGCCAGTATCGAGAGCAGGACTCTGCAAGAGCAAGAGGTTAACCTAGGTCTGCCAGCCCTCCTTCTGCCGCCGCGCACTTACATGGTGAATATGGTGAGGCCGTCGTAGGGCTCCGATTCCGCCGTCTGGCACGTGGCCTCGTCCACTATCTGCACTCCTGTGCCGATCTCCACGTTGAGCAGCGTCTGGAGGAGCCGGCGCAGCAGCGTGTCCATGTTGGCCGCGGAGCAGGAGGCGGGGAAGCAGAGGGCCGTCTTGAACTCCAGCGCCTTGGAGATGCTCGGAGCGGGCACAATCTTGGCGAAGCAGTACTTACCCCGAACCTGGCGGCCCGTGGTGGCGTCGGCGTGATCGATGCCCAGGCACTCGTCAAAGTGTCCCAGATCCCACCAGTTGCCCACGAGCAGGCCAGAGGGCAGAGTGCCCCACGCGTCGATCACTGCACGAGTAGGAGGCGGAGGGATTTATCAGTTGGAGGTCCTTTTCGGAGCCACCCAATCCCAGGTCTACTTACTCTTAAGCGCCCAGAGCTTGAGGTCCCTCAGGTCCGTCGTTAGCACCGCAAAGTCCGCCAGGCACTGCAGGTCCTGGGCCGAAGGAATACGCGCATCCCTGTGGAGATCCGCCAGGGTGAGATTGGGATAATGATCGAAGAACTCCACGGCCAGGCGGCGCAGCTGGGAAAAGGCCATGTAATCGTGGCCATCCATGTGGGCCTGTTGTTGTCCCTGGTCCAGGAGGGCCTCCACCTGGACACCCGCCGCGCCAGCCGCGCCAGCCGCGCAGAGCAGCGCCCAGGAGGAGCTGATCCACAGAGTAGTCACAGCCAGGCTAACCATAGTGCCCAGTCTGGCGGTCAAGAGCATATTGTGGAGCTCGCTGGGGGTACACTGTATTTATATGTCTTGCCTAGGAGCCGATAGCAGCCTTATCAGTCTTTCAATTTCTGCTCGGACTAAGCGAGCCTCTCCACACTTAGTTCCTCCCCGGTTACTGGCAAGCGGCCACCACGTTAGCCACCGATTGGGGGTCATTCCTTATCCCGCTCTTGGACTGGCAGCGCACAGAGGAAGCTAACAGTGATATGTCCCGGCTCGCACCCATCACAGCCTGGGATTCACAGCCTTCGGACTGGGTCTCACCTGGATGTGAGCCATTGGAGCCACTTGAAGTGACACTGTACGGCCACTTGTGGGCCCCACAGCTGCGGTCCGAGCAAAGCGACGTATCTCTGGCCCTTATCGCCGCATTACCTGACTCATGCACGCTCCCCGAGACTGCCGCGGAGGGCTATCTGTCCCCATCACTGACTGACTTCCCAGAAGGCCGCTTCGGTTCGATTGGTATCGCTCTGGGAAACAAATTCAAATGGCCGCCCGAACAGCTCGGCTGTATTCCGCTTAAACGGCTAATCTAATGGCCAGAAAATAATTCCATTTCGGGTTTATTTCTCGGGGATGTCATTGACTTTGCCAGCTCGTTCCCTGATACCAATTCAAGTATATTAAAGACAGAGTAATCGCTTTTAAAATGCCAGATAATTCCCTTAGGGGAGAACTACTGGTCTCCCATTGGTGTTGGAACGATGGGTGATTGGTGATTGGTGATGGATGGTGGGTGGTGGGTGGTTGTGGTTATCGCAGCGATGCCCGATTATCTTGTTCCTTGAAAACAACACCGAAACGACAACTACTTCGCACTAAAAATAACACCTTTCAGTTATTTTGCAAGGTACTTGAGATTTGATTGATCGCTTAAGGTTTACGATTCGTTGTAACTGCCGATGACAGCGATTGGGGACTTCTTGCTATTTAAATTCAATACGGAAGAGTCCTATTTTAGGACAGATATTTGACTATTTATCAATGCTTTTCTAACTATAATTATAATACATAATACTGATTGATCGTTGATTGATTTCCCTCAGTACAGGCTATGGAGAGGTTCCATTGCCCACTGCAGTGTTCACCTGCGATCCTTGGCCCCTACACTCCGCCTCCCTAGAATCCAGGATCCAAGACCTTGGACAGGCACTGTTGCACCAGCTACCATTATTATCCATTGTCTGGTCAACATTCTCGTGCAGAGTTTATTTATTGACACTGGATGAGGATCCATGGGAAAATTAAGTGGCATTATGAACAACCGTGGCCTCATGATAAATAAGGAGTTTTGTCAAATTCCTTTGTTTAGTATATATTATTTTCCAAAATAAAAAGAACGTAGAAATACTTGAGGATGACGACGATGAGACGGTCAAAAGAAATAATAAAATTATCAAAAAAACAAGAAAGGAAGCTAACTTCGGCATGCCGAAGTTTAAATACCCTTGCAGATGACTCGGCTGTTGATGCTGATCGGGAATATATATACTTTTAGGGTCGGAAATGTCTCCTTCACCATTTTACACCAATTTTTATTGATATTTTGCAGATTTTTAGTTATTTAGACAAAGCTAAACTAAGTAAACAAACCATATCAAGGTTTCAACTTTGTGCTTTAGCCAAATTTTATTTATTTTTTGTTAATGAATGCTTAAATTCATCCTCGCAACAAATAATAAAACCCGGTCACAGTTTAAAATCCTAATCTCCTGTAAAGATACTGCTCAGAGATGGTTAATCGAACATTTTGTGGTTCCTGGAAGTATTTTTCTTGGACTTAAACTGTTTGCAGCCAGTTTGTGGGCACCTGTGCCGGAGTACTTATGCGGAAATCCAAAACAACTTCAGGTGACGATAAGCGCCGCGGGTTCAAGGAAGAGAAGCTTTCGTCACGCCCACTTCTGCAAATTCACCCTGCTGGTAAAAAATGTTTTTCGGTGGCTAATCACTTTCCCGCAAAGCAGCATTCTGAATACCAGATCAATATGGATCAGGAGCCATGTACCTCCAATCTCCAGCCGAATCTCGGCCGCGCAAAGTTCACGCCAGTACATACGTACCTTCGTACATAGAAAGATTGCATTGGAAAATCACCCTAGTGCCTGTTTATACAAAACGTTTCCACCTGAAGGTGTGTGCCTTGTCTAGACTGGCTTTATGGGTGCTGGATCGGCATTATCGCCGGCTAAGACGAATAAACTTTCGGTTTCAGTGGGACACATCCCTTACACGGAACGAACTTGGCCAAGGCAGAGAGATTATTTGTTGATTACAGCGATGCCCATGCCGATTACGGTGGCGATTCCCTGGGCTTTAGTGGTGATAAGGCGCCCTGCAGAGCCATATAAGAGCAGAGGCGAAGGCTGCTGCCCAAAGCAAGTAGTTCCCCGCCACTGACCAGTAGACATGGTCAACGTACGACTAGTTATGCCGCTCCTGCTGCTGGGCTCCCTGGCCTTGGCCAGCGGCAGCGCGCCTTTGGAGGCTTCTGTCGAGGGCTACCAGGCTGCTGCCAGGCTCGGACGCCTGGGCGTGGAGTTCTTCGATCACTACCAGAACATAACACTCGAAGACCTCTCCCGGGACCCGAGTCGACTGCCCACGCCCGAGGAGATTGAGTGCCTGGGGGACCTCACACTGCTCGCCAATGATCTGAAGTCCCTGAAACTGTGGGCGCTCAAGAGTAATTAAAGAGACATCCTTAACGAATATTCGATCTAAAAACGAAGTAATTCCCCACAGTGATCGACTCGTGGGGCTCAGTGCCCTCGGGCATCCTCACCGGCAACCTCATCGATCTGGGCAACTACGACGAGTGCCTGCGCATAGACCACGGTGTCACCAGCGGTCACAGTGTCAGGGGCAAGTACTGCCTCGCCAGGTTCGCACTCCTGCCGGACGTGTCGCCGCTGCTGTCCCTCAGAACAGCCGTCTGCTTGCCCGCCTCCTGTTCGGCCGCCCACATGGACACGATGCTGCGCAGACTGCTCTACAGTATTCTCAACCTGGAATTCAGTCCGGACGCGGCGCTGTTGAACGAGGATACATGCCACACCACCGAGAAGGAGCCATTTGACGCCCTCACCATATTCACCATGTGAGTGCCCGCCAAGATCACTGAATCCCTCGAATCTTGAATGTCATTGGAACACTTCCAGAGTCGTGCTCTCGATTTTGGCTGCCCTGGTGGTCCTGTCCACGCTGTGTGACTACTTCTTGCCCGGAGATAACGAGAGTGAGTAGTTGACCCTCCAGCGCCTTCCAACATGCTAATCCTTCCTGCGGCAGACCAATCCCTTAATCCATGGGTCAAGGCCTTCTCGGCGCGCGCCAATTCTCGAGTCCTCTTCCGCCTGGTGGAGCCCGGAAGCAACCCGAATGTCATCGACTGCCTCCACGGCATCCGCTGCCTGTCGTTCATCTGGGTGGTCTTTGGACACGTTTACCTCGTGTATATCTTTGCTCCCAATCTAAACTACACGAACCTGCAGACGGTAAGGCGGTGGAGTGTCCGCCCAGTTCCTTGCTAATGGCGTTCTTTTTCCTTGGGCAGTGGCGCAAGTCGGCGTTCAGCATGCTGTTGCAGCATGCAGCCTACTCGGTGGACACCTTCTTCTTCCTGAGCGGCCTGCTCCTGGTGGTGATCTCCCTAAGGAGCATGGAGAAGTGCGTACTGCGTGTTTCCTCCTAAATGTGGAGCGGCCACTGATCTTTGGGGAACTCTTATGCTTGCAGGACCAAGGGAAAGCTGAACCTGCCCCTGATGTACCTGCACCGCTATTTGCGGCTCACGCCCATCCTGGCAATAGCCATCATCGTATACATGAGGATCCTGCCGCGCATGGGCGATGGCCCCCTGTACGGATCCGTGAACTTCGATGACTACTCGCAGTGCGAGGACACGTGGTTCTGGACGCTCCTGTATGTGCAGAACTATGCCACCAATAATATCGTACGTTCCCCCGGGCCATGAGCGTTCTTCGACTTCTCCAGATAACGATCCATCTTCTTGCAGTGCTTGGGTCACTCCTGGTACCTGGCCGTGGACATGCAGCTGTACATCATCGCGCCCCTGCTGCTGATCGCGCTCTACAGGTGGGGCAGGAAGGGGGCCGCCCTGATATTCGTGCTGATGCTGCTCCTGGCCTCCTGTCTCTTCACAACGATGATCCTCAAGGACTTGTCCCTGTAAGTAGTCAGAATTGTAATTGTACTGCTGAGGAGGAGTGCCAACGCTGTGATCCATCCCGTAGGCTGGTTCAGAGCGACGACGCCATGAAGAAGATCTACTTCTCGACTCACACGCGGGCCTCGCCCTACCTCATTGGGATTCTGTTCGGCTACTTCCTGCACGTCAACCGGGGAAGGTCCTTCAAGCTCAGCCGCACCGCAGTCCTGCTGGGCTGGCTGGTCAGCCTGGCGCTGCTATTCACCTGCATATTCGCGGTCTTCAGCAAGCACCTGGACACTCCCTCCATACTGGAGGAGGCCTTCTACCTGACCCTAACGCGCATCGCCTGGCCGCTGGGCCTCTGCTGGCTGGTCTTCGCCTGCACGCAAGGGTATGGCGGATTGGCCAACAGCTTCCTTTCCTCGCCGCTGTGGCAGCCGCTGTCGCGGCTCTCCTACTCCGCCTACATCTTCCACATGCTCATCGAGAGCCTGAATGCCGGCCTCACGCGCACCAACACCTACTTCAGTGACTACCAACTGGTGAGTTCCGTGTCCGAGTATTTCGCGTCCCACTCTTCCGTGACTAACCGAGATTTCATCGTAGATGCTCCGCTTCTGGGGCGACTTCGGCTTCGTGGTGCTCCTTGCCTTTGCCGCGTACATCCTGATCGAGGCGCCCTTTGGCAATCTGGAAAGCCTCCTGCTGCCCGTCCAAAAACCCGCTGTGACGGCCAAGGCGAAGGTGCAACCAGTGGAAATCACACACGACGTCTCGACAGTTCCGCCTCTCGAAAAGAAGTCGCCACTTCCCCCGTCTAATGGGGTTTAAGAGCCTGCAGACAATTTAGATCTAGATTTAGATAGTAGTTCTGAGATATTTATGTATATTAAGTTATTTTTTTTATTATTTATTCAAATTAAAATAAATGCGCATGTACATACGTACGTACATATGTACATATGTAGAATCGATCACACTAAAGAGAGTTCGCTCATTCGAGTGTGCAGAAAACACAGTTAAAAGGAGGGTTTAAAAGGGAGAGAACAAAGAGAAACACAGGAAAACAGCAAGATTTTACAGTTGCAGTTCCGAAGGTAGCTCTTGTTTCCCAATTTATTTACCTTTGCAGCATTTAGGCATGCAAAAAGAGTAGCAGACAACTACCAATCCAAATCCCCCAGGTGGAAGGCAGCTTTTCAGCTCATGCCCATCGCATACACTCGGTATGTGAGAGAAACGCAGTGAAATGAGAGAGCAAAGCGGAACACATGAAAAAAGAGTACGGTTTTCGGTGCTGCCGTCCTTCTTTCGCTCGCACCGCCGTCCGCAGTTGGCATTTTGTTGTTGGTCCCGCGAGTTCAGAATTTACGTTTTCAGTGCCACTATTTAATGTCGTACTTATTATCTATATTGCTTCTACAAGGGCTCTCTAAATAAAACACCGCGTGAGTATAAGCGTAGATTTAGCCGAGGTAAACTGTTTCATTTTCCATTCCTTTTCATGTGTTTAATTGCCGACAAATACAATACAGTTATAGGTGCGTGCCGTTTAGGCTGGACCTCAACAAGCGTTCATTAGGGCGGACCATGACCAGTAAAAATATATGAAAACAGCAGAGAATTATCGATAAATAATACTCGAAGTTAAATAATAATTTACAATTACCATGGATGTTGTGTCGAGAAGCAGCCTTTGGCGCACCGCCAAACGGGAGAGCGAGAAGGCCAATCCAACGCAATCAATGGATGATTATGACGATACCACTTTTGAGCCCAGTTACCAAGACGTTCCGAACAGCACTAATCGCAAATCGGTTGAACCAAGGGCGGGCTGTTACAATAATTTAAACAAAAACAGCGGCCTAAGTCAGACTCAGTTAAATGAACTCGCGAAGGCTCTAACCTCAGAAAATGGAACCTTTTCGCGACTGGAGCAGAGAATTGATGTATTGGAAACGCATCTCGTCAAACTGCTCGAAACAAGTTCGAAAATAATGACATCGGTCAGGAAGCTGACTGAGCGTCGAGGGCCCCCGAAAACAGATTTTCCCTGCAAGAGCATCGAGGAGCTCGATGGAATCGAAGCAAAGGTAGCAGCAGATCAAACAAAATATGTAAGTATCACTGGAAAGAAACAATTCGAAAAGAATTTGTATAATTATTGACTTCATTCAGATTGAGCTGTTCCGGGGAATTCTCGCACCTGAGGGTGTTTCAAAGAACTTAAATAGAATTCTGTCAACCCAAGTATTGATGAATATGAACTATGCAGGAACATGCTCCAGAACAGGCCTGACTTCATATGTAAACCTGAACAATGCAATATACGGTAAGTTGGCAGATCATTCCCCCTACTGAATTAAAACTTATTCTTGCATTCCCACAGAGTCACAGCGTGCTGATGGATACACCTTGGGGGACTACGCTAAGGATGTGCGTACAGCTTTTACAAAATTGAAAAATCGAGTGTATAAAGCTAAAAACAAAATCAGAAAACGACGTAGAGAGGTAATGGGCGTAGACTGTGATGCGGATACCAATTTCAAAAGTGAAGCAAAGTAACATT
>JAEIIO010001228.1:0-11379 GCA_018874655.1 Drosophila diplacantha | reverse complement strand
TACCACTTGAGAAATCTGTTACGGCAGTTAAATTTAAATACAAGAAAATTAATAGAAATACCCTTGTACCCAAAGGTACTACTATTCCCTTAGGACAAATTCTAAATAACTGTCATCGCTGGTCATTAATGAATTTCCATTGATTTTGTGCACCTTTGCATTCAAGGATTAGAACGTATTCAGGATGGATTCGAAGTGGGTGCGATTTCCAGCCCGGATTCGGGCCTCGAATCGTTTGAATCGGGCCGTACGCAAATTCAATGATCAAGGAAGAACCTTATTTGAGCATCTAAAAAGGGGCGTGACCCACTGTCGAGGTTTGAAACTACAAAATGGACATGAATTTACTATTATTCCAAGTTATTCCAGAGAGCCAGGTGCGCGGCACTCGGCAGAACTTCCTCCGCAATGGCACCTTCCATGAGGCAGTGGCTCCTGTCCTGACGGTGGCCCAGTTCTTTGGCATAATGCCCGTCAGCGGGATCTGTGCGGCCAGCCATCGAGGGTTGCACTTCAGCCGAAGGAGCTGGCGGTTCTGGTACAGTATCCTGTACCTCTGTTCCACATCCGTGGACCTGATGTTCAGTATACGCCAAGTGTTTCACGGGGTTCTGGATGTGCGCAGTGTGGGTGAGTGGGTCCCAGTTCAAGCTTAATTCTGTCTTCAGTCTTCTACAGTCTTCAGTCCTTCTACTCCTCCGTAGAACCAATTGTTTTCCACGTTGCCATCCTCATCGCCACTTGGCAGTTCCTGAAGTTGGCCAGCCTCTGGCCCGGCTTGATGCGTCATTGGGCTGCCGTTGAGGATCGGTTGCCGGACTACCGTTGCTGGCGGGATCGAGATCGCCTTGCTCGTCGCATCCAGTTGGTGGCCTTCCTCCTGCTGGCTCTATCCCTGAGTTGGGTGAACTATCCATTTCTGTCCCTTCCGCGCCCTCAATCCTCGCCATTGCAGTGGAGCATTTGCTGAGCATTATTTCGGCGGTGTACTACGACTTCTGTCCCCGGAGAAGCGACCCCGTAAAATCGTATCTGCGCGGTACCAGTCTCCACCTCTTCTCCGTGTTCCCCTACTCCAACTGGCTGGGCTGGCTGGGTAAGCTGCAGAACGTGCTGCTGACCTTTGGCTGGAGCTACATGGACATCTTCCTGATGGTGCTGGGCCTGGGACTCAGCGAGATGCTGGCCCGGCTGAATCGCAGCTTGGAGCAGCGGGTGTGCAAGCCCATGCCGGAGGCCTACTGGACGTGGTCGCGCACCCTTTACCGCTCCATAGTGGAGCTCATCCGGGAGGTGGATGACGCCGTTTCCGGCATCATACTGGTCTCCTTTGGCAGCAATCTGTACTTCGTCTGCCTGCAGCTGCTCAAGAGCATTAAGTGAGTGGGCTTGAGGAGTCCTTGGGAAACTGAATCTTATTCTGGTTCCAGCACAATGCCCTCCGCTGCCCATGCCGTCTACTTCTACTTCTCGCTGATGTTTCTGCTGGCTCGATCTTCGGCCGTGCTACTTTTTGTATCGGCAATCAACGACCAGGCCCGCGTCCCGCTGCGTCTGCTGCGCCTGGTACCCTCGGAGGGCTATCATCCGGAGGTGTCACGCTTTGCCGCCGAGCTGGCCGGCGAGCGGATGGCACTCACCGGCCTCAAATTCTTCAGTGTCACCAGGCAGCTGTATTTGATGGTGAGTTCGAGTTGGAGTTGGAGTTCCAGGGACTTGAAGCATGTCTTGGCCTTCCACAGGTGGCGGGCACAGTGGCCACCTACGAACTGGTGCTCATACAGTTCCACGAGGACGAGAAGGTTTGGGACTGTTTCTCTAACGATTATGACTAGGATTAAGCCAACAAGGGAAAATCTCTCTTCTGGTCACGTTACGCATACGCAGCGTTGTCTCAGCTTAAACTGCATTTCTCTGGGGCTTATCCTTTGAACTGACAGATAAACCTCATGGATGTTACTATACTTTCCTAATAGATTACATTTGCTAGTTACAAGAGGTGTTGTTGCCGTGACATAAAGTTTATTGGTTAATAAAGCCATCACGTATACGCAGTGTGTATCCTCTAAGCTTGCGTTTTAGTGCGTTTTTATTTATTCGTTTAATGTGATTTTTGCCTAACTGAATTTATAAGCGGTTGGCATATATATTTGGCCATTTCAAATGCAACTCGGTTGCGTTGGAATAACATAAACACTGTGCTACACAGCAGCTGTCGGGGAATTGGAGCTGGATAACCAGTTTCCATCTGCCCGCTTTTTTTCTACGCGCTTTTCGCCATTTCACTTTCCACTTTTCACATCATTTTGGATTTGGATTTGTCCACTCCGTCGTCCAGGCGTGAGTATGGGTGATGCAATGGCCGGCCATAAATGGTGCACGCTTCCTAGGCTGGCCGCAATGCGTGGATATCGGCGAATGCATTTGAACTGCGACGAACTGAACCAGTTGGCCAAATGCCAATGCCGATTGCCTGGCTCCTCTGCATCTCTCCAGCTCAGCTCCTCGACATCCCACATCCCACATCCCGCATCCCAGCTCCTCGTTGCGCCGACGCTTCCGGCCAGCGGTCCGGTTCCAGTTCCACTCAGCTCCCGCCACCGCCACCGCCACCGCTCCCGCTCCAAGCCGGTCAGCGAGCGAGCCAATTGTTAACCCAATTCGATACGAATGGAGTTCGGGGATCACATCCCCCGACATGGTCGCTTTGGGGTATATAAAGCGGCGCGTTCGGTTAACCGCGCAGACACACATCGCGCACTGCAGCTCCCGTCGAGTCGTCTTTAACTATGGCCACATATCCGAGTAGCACTCACTGCCTGGGCGGGATCGGAGTCCTGCTGGTCCTCCAGTTGGCCTGCGGCCAGTATCTACCATCGCCTCGCTATCCCGGCCCCGTGTCCATTCCACGGCCGCAGAGATCCCTCTTTGGTCCTGGTCCACCCATCGGCTGGAGCAGTGGCGGCGGCGGTCATGGCTGGAGCAGCGGCCCCAGCTTTGGATTCAGTCACCTGCCGCCAACCTCCAGCCCGCACGTGACCAAGGACGAGCTGCTGGCCCTGCTGGCCGCCTGGAAGAATGTGGAGAAGCCAACGACACCGGCGCCGGCGCCGGCACCAGAGCCGGAGGATGAGCCAGAGCCAGAGACTACGCCGGCACCGCCACCGCCACCGCCGGAGGAGGAGCCGGAGCCAGAGCCAGAGCCGGAGCCGGAGGCTCCTGTGCCTGAGGTGCCCGCTGGCCCACCGCCCGGCGTGCCGGTGACCGTTTCCCTGCCCGCCCTGGTACCCATTCAACTGGCCGCCATGTGGCAGCAGCCAGGCCCCGGAGCAGCGCCCGGTGGACTGGGCAACCTGGGTCTGGCCGGCCTGGGCCTGGGCGGCGGTGTGGCATTGAATAATCTGGGTGGCGCAGCTGCTGGAGCCGCAGCCGTTACTGTAGGTGGGGGTGGTGGAGCGGCCGCAGCCGGCGGAGCCGCAGTAGCAGCACGCTCCGGACGCACCCAGGCGAGGGCAAGAATCGGAGGACGGACGCCTTCCATTCGTTTCCCGGTGGCCAATCCGCGCAGCTTTGCCTCGGGCAACTATGTGGCGCCCAGGCCGCGTTACTACCGCGACACGGAGACCATGCGGTGAGTACTTGGGTCTGGGGAAATCTTCTTAAGACAAGGAAGCCTGGAAAAGCGTACATACGAGGAGGATCAGGGCCTTAACTTGACTTTGCAATGCTAAAATTATACTTTAATCAAGGAAACCAGCTTTATTTTAAAGTTAAGCCACTCTATATTCCTGAAATGACCCATAACTCTCTATTCCCGCAGCTTCGACGTGATGCCACCACCGTATCAGCCGTATCAGCAGGGTCCGGTGCAACTGGTGAACGCCTACTGGCAATAGTCTGCAAATCTTATTATTATGTTCATAATCGTACTGCCCATAACTCTCTCTATAAGCTCGGAACTGTACAAAGCTATATAGTTATATGCACATGAGTATGTATATAGAATGCCATGAATGCCAGTTAACAAAGTCGTATTTGTTGTTTTGTTTTTTTTTTTTGAGATTTAACAATAAAGATATTTTAACAAACTATTTGCACACAGATTTATTCTTGGTTTAATATTTAAGAGGGCAAAGATCGGTAATCCTTTGGGGTATTGCTACAAAATGGAGAAATAAGTTTAGCAGGACATCTTGTGGATTCTTGTGTCAGTCTGGCAGCCTTTAAGTGGGCATGCTCCGACATGTTACTTTGAAAACTTTAAGCCAGGTTGCCCATAAGTTTTGCTGGGGAAATGGGAAATGTATGAAGTCCTGGGTTTTACAAGGATTTATCAAAAAGAAAATCAAATTTTCTTATTAAAATTGTACAAATGAAAGCTATCTATCTATCTCTAGATCTATCTATCTATTTCCATGCTTAGCTCACTTAAAATGATCTGTAGCGTATGAATGAATTTGTAGAGTAAAGTAAGCCATAAAATATACAATTTTAAAAGTTTAAAGCCCCCCAATTGAGGCCTTAATAGCACCACAAACACTTTGGCTAATTGAAAGCGAGTAAACAAAAATAAAAACACTTATAATTAGTGCGTTTTATCGATGCAAGTTGCACAACTCTGCGAAAGTGCCTCTGGTAATTTATTGATTAGCGAATGGCCAGTCTTTCGTCGCGCATTAGCACCTGTTTTGGGCCAATTGAAATGAGCCTGGCTCTTGGCCAGCCCATGCAAATGGTATTTGCATATGCCGAGCCCCATTATATCACAAATTGCCAGAAACAAATCTCTGCTCTCGTCACATTTTCGCTGACAGATGTCGTCCGCCATAAAAGCATCGCTTATGAATTGATGTTTATGTATAGTATGTATATGCCGATGGACAGGACGGGACACCCAGCCTTATCGGACGAGCGTGTTTGGCCACTGAACATCGAATCCAAGCCAGGCCAATTCCCGATGGTGTTGTAGCCTCACCCAGTTTGCGTGATTGCCATGACTGCTCCAGATTGCCGCCAAATGAGACATTAAGTATGTGATAATGGTGTGTCGATGGCACGAAACTGGATTCGGAATCCAGTTGGGCGCTGCTAGGACAGGGCGTCTCCAAGTCACCAAATCGAAAGACTGCCGTTTCATGGAGTTTATTATTATTGCTATTTTAATATTGTAAAAAATTGTATTGTAAGTTTGTGCAAGGATCTAAACTAAAATAATTTTAAAAAATACTTGACAAGACATTTCACACTCGGTTTTAGGCGTCTTTGTGGCAGCTGCATATATCTCAGGTTGATTACCTAATTATGATCTCATGGAAAGTACAAATGGAGTAAAATTAAAGCACAAGAGGAAGCTCACATCAAATTTCTTATTTTAGCAGCTATATACCACTGGCTTTTCAACAGAGAATTTTATGAACAAATTAGACTGATAGTAAACAAAATAGATATATATACACACTATTGGTTAAGTCTTTGGTCTTTTGCGGCTAAAAGGAAAACCCGATTGAGGCGGCCGGCGTGTTGATGCTTATGGCATTTTCACACATTTAACGCAAATGGAGATTGTCGTCGTGACTGCCACCCGAATGGACGATACACAAACGATGTGATGACCAAAAGCGCTGGCTCGTCGGCAGGCGTAAAAAACAATTAATACGTGCATTACGCACGAGAGAGCAACGCCCATTCGGTGCTTTGCCCGGTTTTGGACTTCCCGCTAGTACCCAAATCTCCATCTGGATCTGGATCTCGGCTTATTTGCACCGGAGCAGACGTGATCTCTTGCGCAACACGCGGGCAGGGACTGGATAAACTAACGCACAGCAATAAATAACAAATTAACACATGGAGAACGCAGAAATGAAGCTAAATTCCAGCCACACGACGCCAAAGTATCGAAAGACTCTGGTGCAGCGCCAGCAGAGCGAAGGCGGCGGCCAGCAGCCAGTTCAGCCTGTAGATGGCGACCTGGCAGTACAGCAGCACGACGCCGGCCAGGAAGTACAGCACAATGGAGAGCATCCAGTAGCCGGAGCTGTAGAGATGCACATGTGCATGTGATAATGGATTCGGTGGCAGCAAGAGTTACACTCACCATTTCTGAGGCGCTCGCAGCTGCAAAAGCAGGCTGAGCGAGAACAGAACCACGACGCTGGCAGACAGATTCGGATCTGGGAGCTCTATTCCATGACTGAAATGGGAGAGATTATCTATCTGCGCCTAGTATATGCCTGAGCCACAACTCACCGGCGACTGCGCAGCCAGGCCAAGCTGCTGGGCGCATTGAGCAGGAGCTGCATGAGGAGCATCAGGAGCAGGGTAACGTGGAAGGAGAAGTTGTTCAGGCCAAGGCAGGGCTCCGATTGCTCGCCCTTCTGTTCCTCCTCCTCATTCTCCTCATTCTGCTCCTTCTCCTGCAGCTGTTCTTCAGTTTCATTCTGTTCCCCTTCTGGCACAGCATCCTGGGCCACCGCCGCTGGCTTTCCTCGCACCAAATTGGCCGCCTTCTGCCACAGGAAGTCTTCCAGATAATCCTTGTAGGCATTCGACAGCATCAGAAAGTAGAAGACAAAGGCCAGGAGCAAGCCCAGGCCACTGCACGTGCCCACGGCCGTGGCAATGGTCAGGATGCCATAAGTGATCGGCAGGTGGGTTATGATGGAGATCATGATGTTGGAGCTGGCCTGTGAGAGGCGGGTCAGCCGCAGGGCCACGCGGTAGAAGACATTGCCGTAGAGCGTCAGGGCCAGCCAGGTGCACAGAGTGGCCAGGAGCGACAGGGCCATGGCTGCGCAATGGATCACAATGGACACATTGATGCTATAGTCCAGGTTCTCTGGCTCTGGCAAGATCCGGCTGGTAATAATCAGTTTCTTTAGCAGGCGACAGGCTGAAAGAAATTGTCGTAAAAAGCTGGCAGAGATAGCAACACCCACACACACACACAGACCTGTGACCACGTAGAGGGAGGTGTACTGCAGGTAGCCCACATAGGGACGCAGGCTGCGGAAGCTTCCCACTTCGTGAAATAGCTGAACCTGCTTCCTCAGCACGATTAGCAGGACGCAGGCCAGGTGGGCGGGCAGCCAGCCGTAGAACTCCAGCACCAGCCGGGACAGAGCCGAGGCATAGGAGTACTCGTAGCTGGGAAAACAGAAGTGGATCAGAGCGAGAGGTGGAGGGTCAGCGGAAATGAGAGAGAGGGAGAGAGAGGGTTAGCTTAGGGATCAGTTCTTAGTTCTCACCTTATCCGATACCGACACACGGGATCCAGATACAGATCGAGAGTCACCGGGTTCAGTGTGGTGTTGTAGTGCCTGGGCACCAGGGTCGGCACATTGGCGAACAGCTGCGGCTGCTGGTCCGCCGATCTGCAAATGGAATGGCCACTAGTTAAATTCTTTCCCTGAATAAAGCCGGTAGTCCAGCCTACTTCAATGTCTGGTAGCGCTCAAAGCCAGCTGCCCAGGGAACACACAGTCTGGCGGTTACGCGATACTCCGAATTGATGCACTGCAGCGGCTCCACAATCACCCGGATGCTCTGGTAGGGATCCACCATCTCGGCAATGCGAATGCGGTGGTGCAGCGTGCCCTGGAGCGTCTCATTGATCACCGGCAGCCGGGCCATGGTATACCAGCGGGGCATACGAATGTCAGTTACTCGCTCTCGGGGATCGTAGATGTCCAGATTGTAGCCAGTTCGCCGTTGACTGGGCGGCAGGCGCACCACCACATGCGTCCACTGCAGGTAGGTCTTCCGCAGGTTGTGCAGATCCAAAATGGCAATGCTTCGCGGATCGCGATCTTCATTGGGCAGGCGCTGGACGAGATGCATCAGCGAGGTGGCCTTTTCGCTGGATTAACCAATCGATTAGCTGTCCATTATTAAGTTTCTTCGTGTATTTACCAGTAGAGTTGCCCCGTCTGGTTGTGCTCCGCGGCAGCGCAACCAAATAGCCAGTCATCGTCATCCACATTCAATGCCTCGATGGCCATCTTCTTGTACCGTTCCTGGCGCTGCAACCCTATCAGATCGTAGAAGATGCCCTTCAGGCCATTGGTAAAGAACTTGTTGATAACCAGGCGCCGCTCCTCGTGCCAGTTGCCAGCGGCACCCAGGCGCACAGTGCTCTGCTGACGCCTTCGCGGTTTCTGGGGATTAATACGAATTCAGTTTATTGTTAGCTCCATGGAATCGTATGGAGGGAACTCACCACAAAGTGGGCCAGGGCCGACTGCAGATTACGCTGTTTGTTGGTGCCGAAAATGACCGATGAGCGGTCATCGCGGACGTGGGCAATGCTGAACAGGAAGCGGTTGATTGCCTGCATGAACTGCAGGCACCACACGGCGGACAAGTGGTCACAGCTGAGACTCACCCGGGGAATAGCAGAGGTCTGCGCGAGAATAACATTTCAGAGAAGGATTAACTAGGGACCCTCTAGACTTACCATTGCGTGCAGATCGTTGAACCGGGAGGTGGTTAGCCCGGGCCGCACAAGGAGATCCCTATTGCCGCCGCCCGTGGAGATGAGCAGCACATTGTCCAGCCGCGCCGAGCTCACCTGGCTGGCCATTTGCACCACACTCGGTGGCCGCTGGTGCACGCTGTCGCAGACGTTCGTCGTGCTTGTGGGCACCGTGGCAGTGCGCAGCTTGCCCAGCACGGCGTCCGTCTGGGCGTAGAAGGTCTCCAGCTGGTCGTCCAAATTAAGCACCGGCTCATCCAAGGGCGTTGAAATGCTGATAATCGTATTTATGTGCTGGCCAATGGCCGGGTCCACCAGCACCGACTGCGCCAGCTTGCCGCCCATGGAGTGGCCAATGAGCACGATCGATGGCTGCTCGGCGCGACCCTCGTAAATGTATAGAATTGTGCGGATGCAGAGCTTCAGGTAGCTCAGCTGTCGGTGGAGGTAGCCGCCATAGAGAGCAGACAGCTCCTCGTCAAAGTCGATGGTGTAGTAGTCCAAACGGATGCCGGCATCATCGGACATGGCCTTCCGCAGGGCAACGGAGCCCAGGGAGCGTACCTGCTTGTAGGATCCGGCGTTGCCGGGAATGAATATTACCGGCGCTCCGGTCATCTTGCGCTTAAGCGGGTCCACCGGCTGTCGCAGACCTTCGTAGTAGTAGTACAGTCCGTAGTTCGGGTACCGGTCTCCATCCTTCACTGCAACAGGCTGAGAATCACGTAAAATCAGAGTTTGCACATCAAGAAACATGAATACTTACGGCAAACATTGGCTCGCTGAACATATAGGTCATCCGGCAGGCATTTGGCTCCACCTCCGCGTACAGGTGGAACAGGCCGAAGATGAAGCAGCAGACGGAGCCGATCACCAGTAGTACGGCGCAATTTCGGAACATAAACATTTTAAAATTGTCAATTTTTCATAACGTTGTTTATGTCGTATTTTTTGTTGTTTTCCTTATTTGTGCCCAGCTGAGAGCGGTGTTATCGATAGGCGATAGCTCGCGTGAATATTATAACGGGCTATCGGTGCTTGTTAGCCGATAGATATCTGGATCTCATGTATTTCCGATATATATTTTAATTAAGTTTATTCAACGGTTTATTTTTAATTTGTAAATTGTAATATTGTAAATATCTTTCTTCTGAAATTATCATAGAATACGAACATATCCAAGCACAGTTAACCCCAATTTAAACTATTAAGTACATTTTTAAAACAACTTGTATTTCTTAGAATTTCGCTTATTGTTTAATAAGCCTTAAGAGCTTGTTCACACCTGCTCTGATTTAGGTAAATCCCAAATTCAACCGTATTTAGTCAATTTATATAGATACTTTCTCTGTTTACGTGTAGCTGAAGATGCGCTCATCTCTAGGGCCGTATATATGTATATGCATGTGCAGGGTGTCGAACGTATCGATCACAGTGTTGTGTGTTGTTGCTATTGATCATTCAGTTAGCGTACGCGTGCGCTCGCCTCCGCCGATCCTCGCCGATCGATCTTCAAGATTCATATTGAAATTCCGATTCCTATCCGAACGTACCGGAATTGTCAACAAAGGCAGCGGCGCCGGCGTCAGCATCATCGATTCGAATTGACGCTTCGTAACGTGTTTACGTTTCTAAGTCTGGCCTGTGTCCATGTGTGTGTTGGTGTATGTGCGTTTGAGCCAGCCTGTTTGAGCCCAGAGTTTGTGTTTGTGTGTCCGCGCTTAATTCGCGTACTCGTGTTGGTGCGTTTGTGTCGTCTAGCCGCGCTTGTTGTTGTTGTTGCAGCCTGGCTGGAAAAAGACAGTTTATGCCCTAGCAATAACAAAAACAAAAACAACGAGAGGCTGCTGTCGCTTGCTCAGCTGCCGTCGACGTCGACGTTGACGTCGCAGCCTCTGCTGGCGCATGTGATCCGTCGTCGATCCGCTCGCTAGTTGTTGCTATTTAGTGTTCGTTGTGGTGTCGCTTGTTGTTGTTTTGATTGGTTGCGTTCTGTAATATATATAGTTCGCCCATTATTTGTTATATATAGTGCAAAAAACCATCAAATGCCTGGAAGCAGCCGCTGCAGCAGCCGTTTGTGTCCGTCGGTGTGCCTGTAATTGTTATTTGTTGTAAATTGCACACGCACACGGCAGGAACCCGTACACATATGTACATATATATATAAGTATATATATACAGTAGTACAGTGGCATCGCATCTGCGGCTATAGAGTAACTCAAAGCTATAGCATTCCATTCCGTTCCCGACCGTTACCCCAAAAACACACGCACACTACACACACACACACACACACACACCTACCACACTTCATCATGGAAATTTGGCGCTCGCTGACAGTGGGCACATTCGTGCTCCTGGGCATCCTCTGCTTCTACGGCACAGTGGAGTCCTGCAACGAGGTCGTCTGCGCCTCCATCGTCTCCAAGTGCATGCTCACCCAGAGCTGCAAGTGCGAGCTGAAGAACTGCTCCTGCTGCAAGGAGTGCCTGAAATGCCTGGGCAAGAACTACGAGGAGTGCTGCAGTTGTGTGGGTAAGGTCATATCAGCCCGATCGCTGTTGCAGCGCTGCTGCTGCTGGGCGGTGGGTGGTGTAGGGTGCATAAATGGTCGAGCCGATTGTATTCGCTGTGATGATGTGATTTCCAACGCTTTGTTTTTGTTGTTGTTGTTATTCGAGTCGTCAAGTGTGTGCGGCGCCTGTGTTTGTATGGGGAGAGCTTGCGATGTGCCAACTATGTATGTAGTTATCGATAGCGCGCTTGAGCTGGCGATCGGCGAAGCCGTAACCCTTCCGCGAGTCACCTAGGCTTAAAGCTCAACAAGTTCGAAGAGTCCTTATTTAATGTACTTCTTTATTGCACAATGACTTTGCTGTTATTTCCCTTGAAGGGATTTTAAGGTT
>JAEIIO010000729.1:0-14019 GCA_018874655.1 Drosophila diplacantha | reverse complement strand
GGTCTTGAGATAATTATTATTTCCCCTCTAACCAATTGCTTGTATTTGCTAACCTATCGCGTCCTCTCTCCAAGCTTCAAGTCCTTCTCAAGCACCAAAGTAAGGTTCTACAAGAGCTAGTGATGGGGCTTCTTCGTAAGTTCCTGTAAATAGCTTCATATATATGTGCGTAGTGTATATAATATATAGATCCAGAATAGGACAAGCACATACAATTGTACCTACTAATGCTGCATGGCGGAAAACTAACCCTGCACACTGTAATTTCCCACCCTTTGGCACGCATTTCCTTTCTTTGCTTTGATTTTTTGACTCTTGGTTTTGTGCATCCCCCTTCCAAATCTAGTGCCACGCCCACTGAAGCGAGCAAAGAGACCGCCGCCGCCCCCAAGCAATGCTGCATCTTGCATTAATCCCCCAAAAGTCCCGCCCCGCTTACCAAACTAGAGGAGAAACTGTCTTGGTTGATGCGAAGTTCTCCTTGTTTTCTCTCTTGATTCTCATCATCTGCTCTCTCTGTTTTCTCTCTGTGTATTCCATATACCCATGTCCATATTGCAGCTGCCGCCACATCGGAATGGCCCTGGTCGCCGCCGCCATCGGCGTCACGCTGGTCTATGCGATCAGGCGCGGGGCTGCCCAGAAGTAGTCCTCTGCGGTTTCGAGACCTTGGGACCTGAAACAACTTCATTCCGTGATTCCAGAGTTATGTTACCACTACAAATCGTTAATATTTCCACACTTTGATACGAAATAAACTGTATAAAACGAATATTGGGTGGGATTTTACTCACTAAGGGTTTCAGTACCTCCCTTTTACGAAATAAGAACTCAACATACACTCTTTCTGGTCAGAAAAAAATCAAATTTATTTTGCGTCCTCAGCCCTCGTCACAAACTTCAGTTCAGCTTCTGCTGCTGATGCTGCTTTCTACCTTTGACTTCTAACTTCTGACTTCCGACTTCCGACTTTCGACTCCTGACTCCTTGACTCCCGACTCGTCGTGACTCCTGACAATTTCAGATTATAAGTATAGAGGTGTTTGTATATATATTTATATATAACGCGATTAGTTTCGATTTGCACTTAAAAGTAATTATCGTTGAGGATCAATTGCCAAACGCACATCAACTTACTAAGATTAGGGTGCAGCTGCCTCTCCGCCAGCTGCGTGTGTATTATTGTAGGGTTCTGTGTTCTGTTCTGATCTGTTCTGTTCGGTTCTGTTCTCGTTCCGTATATGCTATATATAGTTATATGTTAGTTAGTGTTCTTTATGTTAGTTAGAGTGTGTCTGCTGCCCGGATCGCGGCCTAGTTCTCGTCGTAGAGCGGCGTGGCATCGCCCAGATTCATCGAGTGCGGCGAGGTGTTGGTGCGCGGCGTACTGCGCACGGACACCTTCGAGGATAACGCCCCCGAGCCGTGGCCATGCCCATGACCATGGCCATGTCCATGGTTGACTCCCACGCCGCGATTGTGCCCGCTGCTGCTGTGGTAATCGTTGCCAGGCGTGGAGTTATAACCGCCGCCGCCGCTGCTGCCGCCACCGGGACCCATTCCCATGCCCATGTTCATGCCCATTCCCTGCTGCTGCTGCTGCGGATGATGGTGCTGTTGCTGCTGCTGCTGCTGCGGTTGGGGTCTGCGTCTTGCCCAGGAATCATTGGCCAGCTGCCAGTCGAGGTTCTCTTTGGCACGTTGCTGGTGATGCGGCTGCATGTTGCCGCCCATGTTGTAGGCATTCGATCCGCCACTGCCGCTGCCAGCTCCCCCCATGTCATAGTAGTTCCTGGGCGTGGTGCCCGTCGCGGAGCTGCCGTAGTGTTGCAGCTGGCTGGACGACGACTGGGAGCTAGGGCTGGGCACATTGTGGCCGTAGCGTGGCGTCTGCGAGGCGTGCGGCGTGTAGGGCGTCATGAACGGTGTCTGGCCGCTGGGCGTGTACGGCGTGTTGATGATGGCTCCAAACGTTGGCGTGGACGTCAGGCCACCGTAGTGGGAGGAGGCTGACGCGGATGCTGCAGCCGCCGCCAGCGAGGCGTTCGTTGTGGCGCCGTAGCTCACAATGGAATGCGATACGGAGTAGGCGCTGGAACTGCCGCCACCGCCGCCGCCGGAGCTGCCTACTCCGCCGGAGCTACTGATAGCACTGCGCGGCGTTCCGCCCATATTAGAGCTGAGGCTGTACGGCGGCTGGGATGAGGACAGTAGAGAGGCCGAGACCGCCGGCGGAGGACGCATACTGTGCAGACCATGACCACCGTGCAGCGGCGTGGCATTCGAGCCCGACGAGGTGAAGGCCGGCGATGCGGTCGGGTCCAGCCAGTGCTCCTTGAACCACCGCAGCAGACTGTTGATCGAGTCGAAGATCTGGCCGCGGAACCGGTATCCCTCGGGCATCACCGTCACATACTCGTGGCGCACCTTGGTCTTCGGCAGGTAGGACAGCAGGAACTTGCCGGGCATGCTGCGCGACGCGGTGAAGAAGTAGTGGATTTTCTTGGGGTCGCGCGTCTTCTCGTCCCGCAGCACCTGCTCCATAAAGTCGCGCTCATTGACGTTGGCCGGCGCCGTGTTCGGCTTGTAGTACTTGTACTGGATGAGCTCGCGGGCGGCCCCTGCCATCGGGTTGATGTGCCGCGCTATGATCTCGTCCAGGTCCTCGAACTCCTCGGTGCCGATCCAGAGGCTGCGCCCGAGGCTATAATCGTTCTCTTTGCCCTCCTCGCGCACATCGATGTGCTGGAAGATGTCGTCGGCCACCTTCCACGTGGCGGTCAGATGGTCCTTGGACTTGCTGCTCGGTCGCATCGCCACCTCGCCCTGGTCTGCCTCCGCCAGCATGGCCACCACCTCGGCGTACGACTTGTTGAAGAAGCTCGGATGGGCGATGACCCGACGCGCGTATGTCTTGCGTTTAAGCGCCTTCGCCTTGGCGTCGCTGGCCTTCCGGTTGTCCAGCTCCTCGGTAACAAAGTCGTAGAAGGCGTCTCTGCGCGGCCGCCACTCGTTGTTCACGTCCTTGAGGTCCGCCGTCTTCGACGAGCAGTCCACCGAGAAGCGATCGATGTCGATCTTTATGATGCGCACGTGGATCATCTGGGAGACGCGCACGCGCTCCTCCGGATTGCGCACCTGTTTGTCGGACAGATTTTTGATGTGTATGAAGCCGGGCAAGCCGTTCTCCAGCCGCACTCGCACTCCGGACGCCTGGCCTGGACAGGCATTGGCATCGAAGTGATTCCACACCTCCGACAGTTCGGGGAAGTCGTCCTTGTGGCAGAAGGGACACTGCCAGCTGTCGCTGGTGTCGATGCGCACGGGATTCGCATTGTCCAGCTGCTCGCCCTGCGGCCGACGGTAAGTGAAGCCCGTCACCATGGCCGTCACGCACTTGCCCACGTAGAAGGAGTCGGGTGTCTCCTTGGTCAGCATGTCGAAGAGCTCCTCGGAGCTGGGCTTGGTGTACTCGGTTCGATAGTCCTTGTACAGGCAGCTCAGCTCGTTGCGGATGTCGTACAGCGTGATGCTCTTGCTGCCAAAGCCCTGGCGCTCCAGCTCCACGGCAAAGGCGTCCAGATCGAGATCCTTGAGGCGCTCCGGCGACTCCAAAATCTCCTCAAGAGCGCCGGCCGGATTGGTCTCCTCGTCATCGTACTCCATGGCATCGATGGCCATCTTTCGGGCCCACTCGTACGTCTCGGGATGCACACGCGACCCGTCCAGCACCTCCACATACGCCTCGGTGCTGTCGCCCAGCGAGGAGGTGTCGATCTTGATGAAGCCGCTGCAGTTGATGAAGACCTTCGGCCCCAGGTGGCACACTGTGACCAGTTGGGTGCGGTTCTCCAGGCGCTGGTTGCTCTGCTTGAGCAGCTTAAGCAGCGCCTGGCCCTTGCGCGGACCCAGACCGCAGGTGTACTGCAGCAGGTTGGTGGTGCGCGCATTTTGAACCATCAGGTTGATGTCCAGGCCCACCTCGCTGGTCCGGTTGATAAATTCGAGGCTGAGCTGCTCCAGGAGCTGTTCGCGCGGCACCCGCTCCTGCAGCGGATGGTAGCGCAGGCAGAGGATCTCGTCGTCCGCATCGCACAGCTGCGAGTACTCCACGAGCGGATCCTGCATCTTGCGGGCGAGGGAGACGGCCTGCTTGAGCAGAGCCGGGTACTCCTTGAAGTCCGACTCGCCCTTCTTCGAGTTGGCGTAGATCTTGGCCAGCTCGTTGTCGATGATCTCCACCTCGATGGGCGGGAACTGCTCGGACGTCTCCAGCTCCTTGAGTATCTCCTTGATATCAGCCTGGATGGTCTGGGCGTCGCGCGACTCCGCCCCGATAACCACGATGTGCGGCTTCTTCATCTTGATGAAGTCGCTCAGCTTGCGCAGATCGGCCAGCTTCTGGGCCTTCTCCTCGGCGTTGTGCGAGTTCTTGCGCTTGAGAATGTTCGGGAGGCGCAAATAGTCGGATATGTCGCCCTCGATGGTGGTCACTGCACAGAAGGCGGCCACCGACTGGTCCGGATCGTAGGCCAGCGACAGCACTCGGATGCCGCGCAGCGTGCTCCACTCGTCGTAGTTGAAGTCGGCGGGCAGCTGGGGCTTGTAGGGTGCCACCTTGAGCCACTTGTACAGCTTGGCGGTGCAGGAGCGCAGCACGAACTGTTGCGCCTCCTCGTGCAGCGTGGCGCGCAGCTCCTTGATCAGGTCGGGTATGACCCACTTCTGCAGCGCCAGCTTCACACAGTCCGCGCGCAGGGTATTCCACTCGAGGACGTGCTTGGAGAACTGATCGAGATGATACAAGGCCTTGGCCTCCTCCACGTAGTCGCCGGGCGGCCCGTTGGCATTGGCATTGCCCTCGAATTCCTCGAGGAACGTGATCTCCAGCAGCTTCTCCTCCTCGGCCATCATCAGCTTGATGAACTGGTCGCCAAAGAGGTCGCCCACCGGCTTCTTGGCCACATACTTCATCGGATACACCGGCGAGTTCTCGTCAATCAGCACCATGCCGTTCTTGGTGGGTCGAATGTTGATTCGTGCCCTGTCGAAGTACACTTCCCGCATGGTCTTTCGGAGCAGGGGCTCCTGCGCCAGCTGGCGGGCCACCACATACTTGGCGGCGTGTAGCACCTCGTCAACGGTCATGAAGCGCGGCGACAGATACTGCTTGGCCAGCTCCGTGGGGCCGAGACTCTCCTGGGTGACCTCGTTGCGCTGGTAGTTGTCGCGCAGGTTCTCAGCGAACTGTTCCGGCGTGAGGCCGAAGTGTTTGGCGAAGCCACAGATGCCCGCCTTGCGGAACACCGCATACGGACTGCTGTTGGGCGCCTGCTTCAGCTGGTCGTCCACCAGCTCCGGCTCGTCGTCCTCGTTCTCCGGCTCGGGTATAGTGGCTGGCGCTCCATCTGCCGCCGCCGCCGCATCCTCGCCGTTCTCGGCAGCCGCCGCCTGGCGACGTGCCTTGGCCTCGCGACGTTCCTGGAGCTGCTTGCGTCGCTGTTCCGCCTGCATGCGCGGAAGCTCGTGTGAGTAGTTGAGCAGGAAGTACATGTGCACATCCTTCAGCTCCTCCATGGACTGGACGTCCGCCAGGCGCTCAAAGTCACTGTCCGGCATCAGACGGACGTCGTCCGGCAGCGGCTTCTCCGGATCCGCGCACAGCGTGTCCAGCTGGAACTGACGCATCTTCTCGAAGAGAGCCTTCAGCTTGCGCTTCCGTTCGGTCAGCTGGCACCAGCGCTCGTCGTAGTAGTAGATCTTCCACAGGTCGTCGATGTTCAGCTCTGGCTTGACATACTCCTTGCGGTAGAAGGCAATGAAGGGCACCTCCAGCTGCTGGTTGCGTATGAATTCCAGGGTCTGCTTGATCTTGTTGACCGCTGTCGGTGGCTTCCGCAGCTTCTCGCGATTGTCGGCCTTCTCCTGCTCGGAAACAGTCTGTTTGCAGAATGCGAACCTATAGATCCAGTCGGCCTCGTCATCTAGCTCGTGGGAGCCCTCAAAGACTGGGGTAACGGGCACCTGGCGCAATTGCATCCGCTCGGGTATGTCTGTCTGGCGAATCTCATTGTCCAAATCGGTAAAGTGACCGCGCTTCAGTTCGCTCGGCTCGTAAATGTCGAAGATCGTCTTCTTCGCCACCTTCTTCTTGAGCGCCTTCTTTTTCTTGACCCGTGATTCCTCGCCGGCGCCCATGTCCTCGTCGTACTCGTCGCCCTCAGAATCATCCTCGTACTCGTCCTCTTCGTACTTGGAAAAGTCGTCGTAGTCAAAGTCCACGCCGAAGATGTCCTGGCCCTCCTGCAGCGACCTGTTATGGAAATTGGATACACGAGGGAAGAATATAGCAAGGGTTATAGCCAGATAGCCTTGATAGGAGCTTACGCATCTGTAAAGATGGGTCTTCGCTTCTTCTTCTTCTCGGCTATGGGTCGTCCATTGTCGTCGACAATGAAATCATCCGCATCCGACTCCGAGTCGTCCTCCCCAAAGTCATCCGCCTCCCTGGGACTCCTCTCGCTGCGATGCTCAACGCTCTGCCGGATTGGATTGGTTAACATAAGATGTGAAACACTTTACTTGTTTGGACAACTACCTCATCGTTCTCATCGAAGAGCTGCTCGGCGATCTGTTCGCGGGCCAGGCCTTCGTCCACGTGCTGCTCCTCGCCGTCGCTCTCATTGTCGTGGATGCGACGCAGACGCTTGAACCGCTTCTGCAAGAAGAGGGGGAATGCAATGAAGAGGATTTAACAGGCAAGGTAATTCTAATTCTGCAGGGAATTCTGGTTGCTGGTGAAGATGACACCTACCCGCCTCTCGACTTTAACGCCCAGATTTTCCTCAATCAAATCGTAGTCATCGTCCTCGAGCCGATCATCCAGATCATCGTCCTCGTGCTTTTTGCGCTTCTTGCCGCTACCGCCGCCACCTTCGTCGTCCCCACCACTACCGGTGTCTGAGTCGTCGCCACTGCCGTCATCCTCCTCGATGGGATTGTCGTCAATTAGATCCTTGAGCTCTTCGCGCAGCCGCTCCTCGTCATCTGTATCCGGTAAATTGTAGATAACAAATTCAGAATATGGGGAATACATCAGGATCTAGTGGTTGCTCATCGTCAAAGAGGAAGGATGTTGAAATTTGAAGAGTGTTTCAGATTGCCAAGTGCCTAAGCCGTAAGCTCAACCTTAACACTGTGCTTTTTCTACCTGTCCAGCTGTCACCTGTCCATCAGTTTCTTGTCGAGTCCCAGTAAGCTTTGCCCACTTCCCTTTGCGACTGTCGTACAAATGATCGCTATTCGCGAAAAATAAAATTTCCAATAAAGAATGTCTAGAATGGAAGGAGTTCGAAGTAGTGCTAGGAAATCTTGGGGAATCACATTTCGGCTAAGACAAGAAATCATCACCCTGTAGAAAGGATAGGACAAGTATGTTCATGTGGTCCAAAGGAGCACTCCTGGCACACAGATTGGTATATGAAAATCTTTGCGACTGAAAGATTGGAAGGGGATTTAAGTGTAATCGCAACATTTATTCAAATTACCCACTTCAAAAATGTGCGATTTGCGAATGGAAGTGAGGAGACTGGGATAAATCCATTGATGCCTGCCCCACTGCTTCCATTGATTATTCCAACAGAGCTGCAGCCATAAGAGCGTGATTTCGATTGCAATTTCGGAAGAAAGCGCGCTCGCTGCTCTTCAATTCGCCGCACTTCGCACACATCCAAACAAAACCATATACATACGCGAACAGTGCGCTGCGCTAATTGTTGTTGGCTGGCCCATGGCCACGGTAGCACGGTAAAAACACAAGACCTAACCTCAAAGTTGTAAACAAAAAAGAGACAGGGGCAAAGAGGGCTGCCCTTTCCCGCGCTCCCAAAAACACATTGTAGAATTGTGCAGCATAAGAGTTTTGGAACATGTGAATATCCCACCGGGAAGGCCCGGCAAGATCGCGGCGCGGCTGCACAATTTGTTATTGTCGGCAGCGCGGCCCCAGCTCGACGCGCTCGACAGAAACGCACCTTCTTCCTCCTCGCTGCTGTCGGACACCGCGGCCTTCAACTTCTTGAGTTTCTTGCGCTCATGCACGTCCAATTCTTCCTCCTCCTGCAAAAGAAAAGTCCAAGGAAAATGCAATATATCTATATATATATATTTATATGTGTGTATATTTATCGTCCACAGATATACACACATATACACATAGTACGTACGCGCGCCTACAACAGAACAACGCAACGCGAAAAGTCAGCATTTGAGCGGCGAGCGCGGCCTTACCTCTGATTCCTCGGCCTCGGAATCCAGAAACTCGGCCATCGTAATAAATTAAACAATTAAACTATATGCTTAAAAACGAATTTAACTAAAATTAATGCACAATAACGTCTTGCAGTGTCACAATAAAAAAAAACGCGAAGAAGTTTGTGTGACCAGCGTCAGTCGATTATCGGCAAGGAGGAAATTAAAGTGCCCAGCTATAATTTTAATACTGCAACGACAGCCTTTTAGGGCCAGAGCCAAACTATCGACGACATCGATAGTGCTGCCACCGATGTTTTGACAGCTCTAGCGAAAATTTCGTGCACCAAAACGTAAACTAAAGAAGATCGTCGAATTATCACCGATTAAATGGTTTGACCTCTCCGACTATAATTTTAATACTGCAACGATAGCCTTCTGGTGCCAGAGCCAAACTATCGACGTCATCGATAGTGCTGCCATCGATGTTTTGACAGCTCTAGCGAAAATTTCATGCGCCAAAACGTAAACTAAAGAGAATTTCGTCGAATTATCACCGATTAAATGTTTGTAACTGGCCGACTGGCCCTTCTCAGTGGATAAATACGATCGGGGCAGCGGGACAAATTGAAAGCTGCCCACAAAGTGAATTCCGCAAGAACAGATCGCTTGGTGCGCCGTTTCCACTTTCTGAGGGGGGTGGGTGAGGCAACTTCATAGTACAGCCGATGCTGCGCTGCGGAGCAAGAAGAAGAGCGGCAACGCTGCACTGTCCACGGCTGATAAACAAGAACCGAAAGGAGAATCCAATCAAATTGCAGTTAAGAAACGTGAGAATCAATTAAAAAGTGCAGCGTAGAAGACATGCTCAGGAGAAGAGCGTAGAACAGTGGCAATAGCATAAATTCCTAAAAAAAATGCAGGTGAGCAAAACAAAACACCAAGCCCTGAAATATACAAGCGTGCTTTTTCCTCGCCAGAAAGAAAGCTAATTAATGTTTCCCCTCCCCAGCAAATGGACGATCCGCCTTCGCTGCCCGTGGGCACGGAGGTGAGTGCAAAGTATAAGGGCGCCTTCTGCGAGGCCAAGGTCAGCAAGGTGGTGCGCAACATCAAGGTAAAGGTAGCCTACAAGCAAGGTCTGGGCTCTGGCATCGTTTCCGACGACGCCATCAAGGCGCCCACCGGCCAGTTGCGCGTGGGCGCAGTCGTAGAGGTCCGACATCCGGATCGCAAGGAGATCGTGGAGGCAACCATTACCAAGATTCAGGATTGCTCCCAATATACGGTTGTGTTCGATGACGGCGACATCACAACGCTGAGGAGAACGGCTCTGTGCCTGAAGAGCGGACGGCATTTCAACGAGAGCGAGACGTTGGACCAGCTGCCACTGACGCATCCGGAGCACTTTGGCAATCCCGTGGTGGGCGGACGCCGGGGACGGCGGCGTGGCCAACTAAATGAGGATAGTTCCGATGACGACGACGAAAGTGATGCCAAGGAGGTGGTCAACGAGAAGGAGGAGAATATCGGCAAGGTGGTGTGCGTGGAGACCGAGTCCAAGAAGAAGGACAAGGAGAAATGGTTCCCCGCGCTCGTTGTGGCACCAACAGCACAGGTAAGTCGGAAATTTATCGAAATCCTTCTATACATAAAGTAATAATGATTGATGATTGCTCTCCCACATACAGGCCACCGTCCGCATCCGCGTTAAGGACGAGTACCTGGTGCGCTCGTTCAAGGACGGCCGCTACTATACGGTGCCGAAGAAGGAGGCCACCGAATTCACCCGCGAAGTGGCAAGCAAACAGGATGTGCCTGCTGTGCAGGCGGCCCTCGAGTTCCTCGACAGCAGTATCCTGCCGCCCCACTGGGACCGCGACTCGCTGTTCGGCCTCTCGAATTTATCCAGCGACGACGAAGGAGAGATCGACTCGGACTCCTCCGACGACGAGCCGCACGAGGAGAAGGATCGCTTTGTGGCGCAGCTGTACAAGTACATGGACGACAGGGGCACGCCACTTAACAAGGTGCCGTCCATTCAAAGCCGGGACGTGGACCTCTACCGGCTCTTTCGGGCGGTGCAGAAGCGCGGAGGCTACAACCGCGTGACCACCCAGAACCAGTGGAAGCTCATAGCCGTCCGCCTGGGCTTCACGCCGTGCACGGTGAGTGTGATGAACCTGGTGAAGCAGGCGTACAAAAAGTTCCTGCAGCCGTACGTCGACTTCCACCGCAAGCTCGGCTGCTCCATGCTGATGACCTCCAGGAACTCCAACCGCAGCAAGGGCAGGAGCCTGGTGCGCGCCAATTCGGTGGCCTCACCCAAACCCACAGAGACAACGAAGACGGAGACCATCAGCAAGTTGGCCCAGCCAAACCAAACAAACGTGGCCGTGGCATCAGCTTCAACTGCAGCTTCAAGCTCAGCAGCAGTGGCTTCGGCTACCCCGGTCAGAGCTGCGTCCACCGCCTCCCAATCAGCCGTCGAGGTGGAGTCGGAGGACACCAGCGAGTCCAGTGTTGTGGTCGACTTGCCGGCGAAAAAGCAGAGGAAGGGCTCGGCGGCCAGCAGCAATCAGCAAGGCAAGGTCAAGACCCTGGTGGAGAAGTACGAGGAAAAATCGACCGCAGCACAGGCTTCGTCATCCGCTGGAGGAGGCGGAAGCGGAGGAGCAGCTGCTACAGCAGGCCCTGGAGTTAGCGGATCGACTGCTGCCACAACCACACCAGCTACGTCGGGAGTAGCCTCCTCCTCCACCAATCCAGCGGCTTCATCGTTTGCCCCGGCCGCTTCTGGCGGTTCCGTCTCTGCTGCATTCAGTAAGGATACCGAATCGGACATGCCGCTGGCCAAGATTAAGGCAGCTGCAGCAGCGGCGGCGGCCGCAACCAGAAACAACAGCATGGAAAAAGAAACCAACATAAGCTCGGGCAGTAGCGCCTCCGCCTCCAGCAAGGGCATTTCAGCGGAGATGCAGCGCAGTCGCGATGTCTCGCCATCAGGTGAGTGAAGAAAAGATTCTAAATTGCACTTAAGCTATTGGGTTAGGAAAAAGTCCCCATCTTGGATAGGAACTACTCAAAGAACTGAGTATCCTGTCTTTTATTTCTTAAGAATTAGAAGAACCCTCAACCAAGTCTGCCTCAGTAGGAGGAGCCTTGGCCATAGTGCTAGGGCTAGACAACCTTAACCTTAACCTTGTGATAGGCATTGGCCAGCACGCCACGCAGATTCCAGATGTGTTCAAACTTCTCCGGCTGCACGTTGTATGCGGAGTCGACGGCCTTGGCCCAAATCTCCACATCACCGTCGCCAGCCTTTCGCTGCGCCTCGGAGATGGGCAGGCGAGCGGTCCACAAGGACCAGCCGTAGTGCCGGCCATCGGGGCTGTCCTCCTGCTCCAATTCGGCCACATGCCAGCTCTCACCCTCGTCGCTGGTCAGATCCACGCGGACTATCTTCCTGCCACCGCCGCTCCACGCGTATCCCCTGACTGTGATGTGACCATCGTCGTCGTCCGGTCTTACCCTGGCTCCCGGTTGTGGCGTACAAATGGCCGAGGTGACCGGCATCGCCTGAATGGCATCCGACTTGCTAAAGTCCACGGTGTCCCAGTCCGTGCTCGGACTGAAGCCCTTGTAGTCGTTTTGCTGCCAGTGGGAGTCCGACTCATTATCCGCCACCACGATCCTCGTCAGCCATTTGACATTGCGCGCTCCCACGGTCCCGGGCACAATTACCCGGATGGGGTAGCCATGATCCCGGCTTAGCGGCTCGTCGTTCATTTCGTAGGCCAGTATTACGTCCCCGCGGGGATCCAGGGCCTTGGACAGGGGTATCGATGCACCATAGGGATGGGAGGTGGGATCCAAGTCGGCGCCTTCGAAAATGACGTGCTTAGACTCATCCGGCTGCACACCTTGCTCCCGCAGGATGTCGCATAGGCGAGCTCCGGACCACTTGGCATTGCCCACGGCTCCGGCGCCCCATGACAGACCTGAGAAAGGGAATGAAGCCCAATGGATTAAGTGGCAGAGATTCCCGCCCGACCCACTCACCCTTCACCGCCTTGACCTTGGTCATCTCGGATCGTCGATTGCCACCGCACATTATGGCCGCCGTAACAGAGTGCTTGGGTAGTGCCTTGATACTCTCCAGATTTAGTGTCAGCGGGCCTTTTTTCGACGACTCGCTCTCGATTTCCAGCTCATAGTCCTCCGCACTTATTACCGGCACAGGCAGGTGGTTGCGTACATAGAAGAGCTCGTTGGGCGTGAGGAACTGCTCGGCCAGGAGTCCGATCGGTGGCTCTGCGTTGAAGGGCCGCTTCGAGGCGGGCTTCAGTAGGGCATGGCGCTGCGGCTCGTGGGCCCACGGCGAGCCCAGCTCAACCTCGGCAGGAGTTAGCTCCACCCCCTCCAGGTTGCCAATGCGAAAGCCCTCGAGCAGCTCCAGCACCTCCAGGGTGTTGTGCTGCTGATAAATTGCCCAGAACGGGTCGATCGCACTGCCGGCGGCCATCAGGATCTTGTCGCCGCCTGGATGGTTGTCAGCAAAGTTGGTGACATCATATACTCCCAGGCCGTAGGTGATCCAGATACCCTTTTCGGCGCAGTTGTGCTGCTCCACCTGGTCGGTCTTGTAGTTGGGCAAATCCTTCCTCTGGGTGACATGCCAGAGGCGAGCCCGAGCCTCCTTCTCGTCGTCGCTCAGTTCCCCTTGTGCCTCTGCCAGCACGGGTGTGTGCCCGGCGCTCAGCCAGTGGTAGCCCAAGGCCAGGCCTCCTGCCCAGTATGCGGCATACAGCAGTCTCTCTGTTCTACTGTCCGGTGAGCTCCATTTGTGACTTTCCTGCTTCCACTGCTGCTCTCGGCTGTCATTGTTCCTGCTGCCGCCGCCGCCGCCGGTGGTGGTGGTGGCGGCCAGAAAGCGCCGGTGTGACCTGTTGTGGTGCACCAGTCCCCTTAAGCTGTGCCACAGCATCCGCATGGTTATGTAACAGCCCAAAAACCAAGACCACTTTTCGTTTCGCCCAGCGAAATCTGAATTCCCAAGCAGCCGGTGCCGTGCCTCTTCTGCGTCTGCTTTTGGCCGGCAGCGATTCTTGCGACGCGATTCTGGATTTCGTGACTTTCTATTGATATAAGTGCTATTTGTTCAGTGGCGACATTGGCCCCGGCACCCTCTGGCCCCCCGGTGAGCTCAGCGTTGGTTTAATTGATAAGCAATCGCCGAACTCGCTAATTCTAGGCTGTTTTTATGTTTTCCTTTTCCTCCTCTTCTTTCGACACTCACGCGAGTCACACCTGTTTTGCCGGGGCACCATCGATAGAGCTATCGATAACTGCCGATATACATATATATGCGTATATGTTGCGTGTGGGAGTCATCGGCAAAAGTAAATTACCAAAAATGAAAGTTAATCAAGGAATTAATGTTAATGTAATAACGCACAAGTGGGTTGATATATGTACATACATTTACGAGGTCGATGCTTATTGAGACACTGCCAAACAAACACTTGTTGCTGTGTGTTTTTGTTGTGTGTATGTGTTGTGATAAGGAAAATATACTACGGTATCTTCTCTCTCGCTCGTATTCATTATTTACTTGTATTTACATATATATTTATATGTGCAAATAAGTAAACAAATACAAAAAGCGGCCAAACATCTTTTAATTGCCCATATATGGTGGCTTTGGCATTTCTTCAAGTTGCTTTGCATTATTTGTGTATGATTATAAACTGAAAAGGTAGCTAGCTC
>JAEIIO010000521.1:0-11813 GCA_018874655.1 Drosophila diplacantha | reverse complement strand
TAGCAATTAACTATCAATTTAAATGTGATAACCTCTCTGGTTCTCTGCGAACTACCCGGGTAATTAGCTACTCGGTGCACACACACAGTTCCACATACGATTCTGTCCCCACAATACCTCGTTTTTGTATATACATATATTTTTTTTTTTGTGAATTGAATTTCCTGCAATTTCATGGTTTTGGTTGGGGCAGGCACCAGCCACTCTGCCGGCTCCACTGCTCTGCTATGACCCGGTGATGGTTGTGTGATGTAATCGCGTTCAAGTCGGACAATTGCGATCGGACATTGCGGCAACGATGAGCCCATGTGACGCCATCCCCAAAAGAAAAAATAAGGGGAAAAACAAAAAGAAGAGACAGAAACTAGAACTAGAGAGGCCGAAAATGAATCATCAATTATCTAAGCTATTTTCTCACCACCAACTCCTCTCGACTTTTCCCCCATTTCAGTGATTCTCTTGTGAAGGCGACGACGACACAGCACGGTTTGGACTTGAAGGAATTTCGGTTAAACGAACGAAGAACAGCGGCGAGGAGAGGCGAGCTCCCGGAGGATTTTAAATTACGAACGAGAACGAACACTAGCCACTAACTAACCTAAATAACTAAGCTAAGAACTCAACACAACTTCAACTCAAACGAATCCATTGTGGAAACTGAACTCGAGGAAGCGCGACCATGACGACGGACATCTCGATTGTTCGCTGGGATCCCAGCCAGGGTCCCGGCAACGAGTACATCGATGAGTACGAGTACGATGGCGGAAACAGCAGCTCCCGGCTGTTCGAGCGCTCCAGGATCAAGGCGTTGGCCGAGGAGCGTGAGAGTGTGCAAAAGAAGACCTTCACCAAATGGGTAAACTCGCATCTGTGTCGTGTCAACTGCCGCATCGCCGATCTCTATGTGGATATGCGCGATGGCAAGCATCTGATCAAGCTGCTGGAGGTGCTCTCCGGCGAGCGACTGCCCAAGCCCACCAAGGGCAAGATGCGTATCCATTGTCTGGAGAATGTGGACAAGGCCTTGCAGTTCCTGCGCGAGCAGCGTGTCCATTTGGAGAATATTGGATCGCACGATATTGTCGATGGCAATGCTTCCCTCAATTTGGGCCTGATTTGGACCATCATCCTGCGCTTCCAGATCCAAGACATCACCATCGAAGAGGTGGACAACAAGGAGACCAAGTCGGCGAAGGATGCCCTGCTGCTGTGGTGCCAGATGAAGACCGCCGGCTATCACAACGTCAATGTCCGCAACTTTACGACATCGTGGCGCGACGGCCTGGCCTTCAATGCAATCATCCACAAACACCGTCCGGATCTGGTGCAGTTCGAGAAGCTCTCGAAGACGAACGCCATCCACAATCTGAACAATGCCTTCGATGTTGCCGAGGACAAGCTGGGCCTGGCCAAGCTCCTCGACGCCGAGGATGTGTTCGTCGAGCATCCCGACGAGAAATCGATCATTACCTACGTGGTCACCTATTACCATTACTTTAGCAAGCTCAAGCAGGAAACGGTGCAGGGCAAGCGTATTGGCAAGGTCGTTGGCATCGCCATGGAGAACGACAAGATGGTCCACGACTACGAGCACTTCACCAGTGACCTGCTCAAGTGGATCGAGACCACCATTCAGTCGCTGGGTGAGCGCGAGTTCGAGAACTCCCTGGCCGGCGTCCAAGGGCAGTTGGCGCAGTTCTCCAACTATCGCACCATTGAGAAGCCGCCCAAGTTTGTGGAGAAGGGCAACCTCGAGGTGCTACTCTTCACGCTGCAGTCAAAGATGCGGGCGAATAACCAGAAGCCGTACACACCCAAAGAGGGCAAGATGATTTCCGATATTAACAAGGCCTGGGAGCGCCTGGAGAAGGCCGAACACGAGCGTGAGCTGGCCCTGCGCGAGGAGCTGATCCGCCAGGAGAAGCTGGAGCAGCTGGCCGCTCGTTTCGATCGCAAGGCGTCCATGCGCGAGACGTGGCTGTCGGAGAATCAGCGTTTGGTTAGCCAGGACAACTTCGGTTTCGATCTGGCGGCCGTCGAGGCGGCGGCCAAGAAGCACGAGGCCATCGAGACCGATATCTTTGCGTACGAGGAACGTGTCCAGGCCGTAGTGGCCGTCTGCGATGAGCTGGAATCTGAGCGCTACCACGATGTGAAACGCATCCTGCTGCGCAAGGACAACGTGATGCGCCTGTGGACATACCTGCTCGAGCTGCTGCGCGCGCGCCGCATGCGCCTGGAGATCTCGCTGCAGCTGCAGCAGAACTTCCAGGAGATGCTCTACATTCTGGACAACATGGAGGAGATCAAGCAGCTGCTGATGACCGACGACTATGGCAAGCATCTGATGGGCGTCGAGGATCTGTTGCAGAAGCACTCCCTCGTCGAGGCCGACATCAACATCCTGGGCGAGCGCGTCAAGGTCGTGGTGCAGAACTCACAGAAGTTCCTCAGCGACGATCCCGAATCGTACAAGCCCTGCGACCCCGAGATCATCGTGTCGCGCGTCCAACAGCTGGAGGACGCCTACGCCGAGCTGGTGCGCTTGGCCGTTGAGCGCCGCAGCCGGCTGGAGGAGAGCCGCAAGCTCTGGCAATTCTATTGGGATACCGCCGACGAGGAGAACTGGATCAAGGAGAAGGAGCAGATCGTCTCCACCGACGAGGTGGGCCACGACCTGACCACCGTCAACCTGCTGCTGAGCAAGCACAAGGCCCTCGAGTCGGAGATCACGTCGCACGATCCCCAGCTGCAGAACGTGGCCAAGGTCGGAGCGGAGCTGATCACCGAGGGTCACTTCGGTGCTGATCGCATCAAGGATCGATTGAAGGAGATCCTCTCCAAGTGGGACCACCTGCTCGATCTGACCAAGTATCGCCGCCAGCGCCTGGAGAACGCCGTCGAGTACTTCCAGCTGTTTGCCGATGCCGACGATGTGGACAACTGGATGCTGGACACGCTGCGCATTGTTTCCAGCGAGGATGTTGGCCGCGACGAGGCCAATGTCCAGTCGCTGCTGAAGAAACACAAGGACGTCGCCGACGAGCTTAAGAACTACGCCGAGGTCATCGATGCCCTGCACAAGCAGGCCGAGAGCCTCAAGCTCAATGAGGCGGAGAAGGCGAATGTGGACAAGCGCCTGGAGGCGATCGACAACCGGTACAAGGAGCTAACCGAGTTGGCCAAGCTGCGCAAGCAGCGTCTGCTCGACGCCCTCAGCCTGTACAAGCTGATGTCTGAGGCCGACGGAGTCGAGCAATGGATCAAGGAGAAGACCAAGATGCTGGACACGATGACGCCCGGCAAGGACATCGAGGATGTGGAAATCATGAAGCATCGCTTCGAGGGCTTCGACAAGGAGATGAACGCCAATGCCTCCCGTGTCGCTGTCGTCAACCAATTGGCCCGCCAGCTCCTGCACGTCGAGCATCCCAACTCGGATGAGATTCTGGAGCGTCAGAACCATCTGAACCAGGAGTGGTCGACGCTGCGCGAGAAGGCCGAGGCCAAGATGGATGACCTGAAGTCCGCCCATGGCGTCCAGACCTTCTACATTGAGTGCCGCGAGACGATCTCATGGATCGAGGACAAGAAGCGTATCCTCACCGAAACCGACAGCCTCGAGATGGACTTGACCGGTGTGATGACCCTGCAGCGCCGCCTTAGCGGTATGGAGCGCGACCTGGCCGCCATCCAGGCCAAGCTGTCCAGCCTGGAGCGCGAGGCGAACAGCATCGAGGACGAGCATCCCGAGGAGGCGCAGATCATCCGTGAGCGCATTGCCCAGATCGAGCTGATCTGGGAGCAGCTCACGCAGATGCTCAAGGAGCGCGACTCGAAACTGGAGGAGGCGGGCGATCTGCACAACTTCCTGCGCGACCTCGATCACTTCCAGACGTGGCTGACCAAAACCCAGACAGATGTCGCTTCCGAGGATACGCCCACCTCGCTCCCAGAGGCCGAGAAGCTGCTCAACCAGCACCAGTCCATTCGCGAGGAGATCGACAACTACACCGAGGACTACAAGAACATGATGGAGTACGGCGAGCGTCTGACCACCGAGGGCAACACCTCGGACGATCCGCAGTACATGTTCCTGCGCGAGCGCCTCAACGCCCTGAAGGACGGCTGGGAGGAGCTGCATCAGATGTGGGAGAACCGACAGGTGTTGCTCTCGCAGAGCCTCGACCAGCAGCTCTTCAATCGCGATGCCCGCCAGACCGAGGTGCTGTTGAGTCAGCAGGAGCACTTCCTCAGCAAGGACGATACGCCGGTTAATCTGGAGCAGGCCGAGAACCAACTGAAGCGCCACGAAGCCTTCCTCACCACCATGGAGGCCAACGATGACAAGATCAATACGCTGCTGCAGGTGGCCGACACTCTGGTGGAGAAGGATCACTTCGATGCCGACAAGATTGGCAAGCGGGCGGAGAACATCACTGGACGACGCGACGACAACCGTCAGCGGGCGCTGGATCAGCACGAGAAGCTGAAGAACCAGGTGAAGCTGCACGAGTTCCTGCAGGACCTTGAGGAGCTGGCCGAGTGGGTGCAGGAGAAGTATGCCACGTCGCAGGATGAGTCGTACAGGAGCGCCAAGACCATTCACTCGAAGTGGACGCGCCACCAGGCCTTCGAGGCGGAGATAGCCGCCAATAAGGAGCGCCTCTTCGAGGCCGAAAAGTCCGCCCAGGAGCTGTCCAAGGAGAAGCCCGAGTTCAAGGACGTGATCGAGCCGAAGCTGAAGGAGCTGGCCAAGCAATTCGACGATCTGGAGGTGCACACCAAGGAGAAGGGCGCCATGCTCTTCGACGCCAATCGCGAGGTTCTCGTCCAGCAGACCTGCGACGACATCGACTCGTACATTACCGACCTGGAGAAGCAGATCGTTAGCGGCGACACTGCCAACGACCTGACATCGGTCAACATTCTGATGCAGAAGCAGCAAGTCATCCAGACGCAGATGGCGGTGAAGGCCCGTCAAGTGGAGGAGATCGACAAGCAGACCGAATATCTGCAGAAGACCGTGCCGGAGGAGAAGATCGAGCCGATTGTGGTGAAGAAGACCGCCGTGCTGGAGCGCTTCGAGAAGATCAAGGCGCCGCTGTTGGAGCGACAGAAGGCGCTCGAGAAGAAGAAGGAGGCCTTCCAGTTCTGCCGCGACGTCGAGGACGAGAAGCTCTGGATCGATGAGAAGCTGCCGGTGGCGAATAGCTCCGACTATGGCAACTCCCTGTTCAATGTCCATGTCCTCAAGAAGAAGAACCAATCGCTGGCCACCGAAATCGACAACCACGAGCCGCGCATCAATGCCATCTGCAACAATGGCCGCAAGCTGATCGATGAGGGACACGAGGACGCCAAGAAGTTCGAGGCGCTGATCAGTGATCTCACCCAGAAGTGGCAGGAGCTGAAGGACGCCATAGAGAACAGGCGCAAGCATCTGCTGGAGTCGGAGAAGGTGCAGCAGTACTTCTTCGATGCCCAGGAGGCCGAGTCGTGGATGAGCGAACAGGAGCTCTACATGATGGTCGAGGATCGCGGCAAGGACGAGATCAGTGCCCAGAATCTGATGAAGAAGCACGAGAACCTGGAGCAGTCGGTGGAGGACTACGCCAACACCATTCGCCAGCTGGGCGAGGTGGCGCGCCAATTCAGTGGCGACGATGTCTCCTCCGGCGATGCCGTTGCCGTCAAGCAATCGCAGCTGGACAAGCTCTATGCCGGGCTCAAGGATTTGGCCGGTGAGAGGAGGGCCCGCCTCAACGAGGCTCTGCAGCTGTTCATGCTCAGTCGCGAGGTGGACGACCTGGAGCAATGGATCACGGATCGCGAGGTCGTTGCCGGTTCGCAGGAGCTGGGCCAGGACTTCGATCATGTCACGCTGCTGTCGGAGCGCTTCAATGAGTTCGCCCGCGACACAGAGGCTGTGGGCGGCGAGCGGGTGGCCAAGGTGAACGGCATTGCCGACAATCTCATCCAGGCCGGGCACTCGGACTCCGCCACGATTGCCGAGTGGAAGGACAACCTGAACGAGTCGTGGCAGGATCTGCTGGAACTGATCGAGACCCGAACCCAGATGCTCGCCGCGTCGCGGGAGCTGCACAAATTCTTCCACGACTGCAAGGATGTCCTCGGTCGCATCCTGGAGAAGCAGCACGGCGTCTCCGATGAGCTGGGCCGCGACGCCGGCTCCGTGTCGACGCTGCAGCGCAAGCACTACAACTTCCTGCAGGACCTCACCACCCTGTACTCGCAGGTGCAGCAGATCCAGGAGGAGTCCGCCAAGCTGCAGGATGCCTATGCCGGCGACAAGGCCAAGGAGATCACCAATCGGGAACAGGAGGTGCTCCACGCCTGGGACAATCTGCAGGCGATGTGCGATGCGCGCAAACAGAAGCTGGCCGACACGGGCGACCTGTTCCGCTTCTTTAACATGGTGCGCATCCTGATGATCTGGATGGAGGACCTCGTCCGCCAGATGAACACCTCGGAGAAGCCGCGCGACGTCTCCGGTGTGGAGCTGCTGATGAACAACCATCAGAGCCTGAAGGCTGAGATCGATACGCGCGAGGATAACTTCGCGGCGTGCATCTCGCTGGGCAAGGAGCTGCTCACCCGGAACCATTATGCCTCCGCGGAGATCAAGGATCGTCTGCTGCAGCTAAGCAATAGCCGGAACGCCCTGCTCCGACGCTGGGAGGAGCGCTGGGAGAATCTTCAGCTGAGTGAGTGCCGTCGTGGCAGCTCTCACGGAATATGTCCCCAACTAATCGTTTGCCCTTACTTGCAGTCCTGGAGGTCTACCAGTTCGCCAGAGACGCTGCCGTGGCCGAGGCCTGGCTAATTGCCCAAGAGCCTTACCTGCTCTCCTCGGAGCTGGGCCACACCATCGACGAGGTGGAGAATCTGATTAAGAAGCACGAGGCCTTTGAAAAGTCTGCCGCCGCCCAGGAGGAGCGCTTCAGTGCTCTTGAGCGTTTGACAACAGTGCGTTTCTCCTTGTCCTTTCCCCCTTGGGGTTGTTCTACATTTTACTTATTATTTGCTTTCAGTTTGAGCTTAAGGAAATGAAGAGGCGCCAGGAGCTGGCAGAGGAGGCCGAGCGACAGCGCATCAAGGAGGAGCAGGAGGCCAAGGCCGCATCGGAGGCGGCGGAATTGGCCAAACGAGAGGCTGAGCGACGCGACGACGTAGACGTTGGAGCATCGCACGATGATTCAGGTATTGAATAATGTCCGCCCTTGTCCTTCATCTCAAGGTCCAAGCCCAAACAGCCCCAAACATCCCCAACCATCCATATATCCATTCCCATATCCAAATCCATATCCACATCCATCCCAGCCCAGTACTGTCAAGATTCCCGCACGCTCGTCCAGCCTGAACAAGAGCCAAAACTTATCTCTAAACGTGTTCTCTGTCATTCACTCATGCTTACTAAAAACAAAATAAAAAAAAATAATAAAAAATGAAACCAACCTCACCCCGCCATGGATTAACCAACTAACCCATCAACTTAAACCCGGTGAAGCCGCCAAAGACACGGCCGTCGAATTCGAGCGCGTTGTCGAGATCCAAACAGGTATACAACGAACCTTAGCTAACCGCAGATCCATAGCATCTCTATGTACAAGCCAGCATGCAGTAACTCATATCGTTTCGTGTTTGCGTTTATTTATTTCCTGAGACCGGGTTGCACTCCGGGGGACTGGGACGAACTCTTAAACTAACCGAAATCCCTAATTCACAGAACGAGGCGCTACACCAGCCGCTGGCGATGGCCAGGAGGGCTATGTGACAAGGAAGCACGAATGGGACTCGACCACCAAAAAGGCCTCGAACCGGTCATGGGATAAGGTGAGTGTTGAACTTAAGCGAAGGCGAAGGATCTCTATAAGTTGTTCTTGAAGCCAAGTTGCAAATTTGTAAAAGCTCTGTTGCTCAGGGAGCCAATGCTCTTTTGCCTTTGGCAGCGGTTCTGGGATAGCTCAAGCAGCTTGAGGCGTATCTTTTACCTCATAAAGATCTCATAAGGGATGGTCTTTAGAAGCTGTTAGCTCTTCTCCTGCTGCCCCTGGCTAGATTGCTCTGGTGGAAGAGTCTTGGCCGTGGTACTACTTCGTCTCGTACTACTTCACCTTGGTGTTGTACTCGCTCTGCTAGTTGATCTCCTGCATCTTGGATAAATCCGAGGTCTCCTCGAGAATGCCCAAAACCTACAGCATGATGACTTCTCTCCTGCTCACTGGCTACTTTTCACTTCGAATCTGATTTTACTTTCAGCTTTGACAGCTTTTGCTTCTACTCGTCATTCCTTAACTCATCCGTTTTCCATTTTAGGTTTATATGGCTGCCCGTGCCGGACGCATTTCGTTCTTCAAAGATCAGAAGGGTTACAAGAGTAATCCCGAATTGACCTTCCGCGGCGAGCCCAGCTACGATCTGCAAGGAGCTGCCATCGATGTTGCCACTGACTACACCAAGAAGAAGCACGTGCTGCGAGTGAAGTAAGTTGCCATAAGGGTATTGTACTTGGTGCTTGACTTACATTTCCCATTCCTATTTCCATTTACAGGCTCGCCAATGGTGCCGAGTTCTTGCTGCAGGCCCATGACGACAACGAGATGTCCCATTGGGTGTCATCCCTGAAAGCCCAGAGCGATTCGGCAGCGGTGGCCGCCAGCAGATCCCAGACTCTGCCCGCCACCTCACAAAAGGACGAACCAAAGCGCCGATCGTTTTTTACTTTAAAGAAAAAGTAAACTAAAGCCTAACGCTAAACGCTAAACGCAACCATTAAGCAAGAGCAGCTAATTAAAAACAAGAAAACAGTGCAGCAAAAAAAGAAGAGAAAGTAAAACGACAAAATTATACAAGAGGAAAGTTGACGACGGAAAGAAGCAAATATATATATTTTTTTTCATATATTTAAACTTATTTCGTAATGAGAAACAAAAAACAAAGGAGGAAAACCCCGACAAAAACTTGCAAGAGAAGAGAACGAGCAAAACGTAAACAATTATTATGCTTATCAAATTTGCACGATAAATACTGCTATTATGATTAAAACGTATGTATCTTATTTATTTAAACAAAATACAAAGTAATATAAAGATAAACAAAACAAAACAAACAAAAACAAATGGAAAAAAAATACAAAAAACAAGCAAAAAAACATTTGAGGAAAACCAACTCGTGTATGCATTTCAATGTATTCGATAAATAAACGAAAAATATTCCTTTAAAGTACACCAACTGCCAGGGCGCACTTCCTACTCTATAGGGTGTCTACAGGGTGGTCTCATCCTAGATCTTCTTCTTTTCCTCCTTGTCCTCCTCTTGTTCCTTATCCCTGTCGTTCTCCTGGTCCTTGCCTTTCCTCTCCGATGACCTCGAGCTGATCACCAGACTGGTCACCCGATTGTAGGGCATCTCGAAGAGCAGCGTTACGCCAATCGCCATCACGTAGATGACTACCGATTCGGCAATGAACAGGAGAATCTGGGAAGGGTATTGTGGAAAGGGATTAGGCATCATTATCCCGATCTTATGGTTCAGAGGCTTTTCTTCCAATTTCGTAAAATTAAAATTAAAGGCAGTAAAGACCTTAAGATGCGTAACGCCATACGATTCTCTGTTGGAATGTTGTTCAACAACGAAAGAGGGAGCCTTCTAAGGATCTCTGTTGGTGTGTTGTTGAAAAACCAAAGAGAGAGCGCGCACTTTAGCCTTCTTTTCTGAGATGTTACCGCTCTCTCTCTCGTTACGCATCTTAATCCCTAGGAGATCCTCGATTAAACCTACCATTAGGGAGGTGTCTGGACTCAAGCTGGCGTTGAGGGAGTGATAGTACCACGTGATCACCACAGGGTTCAGCAGGTAAATGGCAAAGGTGAAACGGCTCATCCGCTGCACGTGCTCGGACTGCAGCACCGCCAGTAGCCAGCGGGTGGGCGTATACGAGTCGCTCGTGTCCTCCTTGGTGTCGCACACCATCAGGTGGCTGGCAAGGGAGGCGAAAAGGACGCGCAGAATGGACATGAAGCCAAAGATGACTGCCCAAGCCAGCTGACCCGTAGCAGACAGCTGGACAAGCCACAAGAGCGCTCCACCGAGGACGAGCCTGATCCAGCCGCCGGGCACGATCATCTCGAAGGGTGTGTCCAGGCCCTTGACTCGTGTATAGGCATAGGCGCCGCCCGTTATGTAGGCCAACAGACGGGTTATGGGACTCACGTAGGACCATTCGCCGGTGCCAACGAACTCCTCGAAGGTGGGGCCCACCTGGAGCAGGTGCATCATGACCACCGGAAAGAGCATGCTCAAGCCGGCCAGCATGCAGGCGATACCCTTGGCCAACCTCGGATGGCGTGTGTGGGCGAAGAGCAACAGCAGGGCCAGGATGTGGAGTTGCATGTCGCAGGCCAGCGACCACGTCCACGAGCCGCACAGCTCCTTGATGGGAAAGAGGTTCTGGACGAAGAGCACGTTTCGCAGCCAATGGCGATGGCACCTGAGATCCGTCGGCTCGGCGATTTCTATCACGGACACCTGCCGCTGGTATTCCACGGCCACCACGCCAGCCAGCACCACGACGAACTGCATCGGTGCCAGTCGCCAGAAGCGATGGATCACCAGCCGCACGAAGCGCCGTCCATTGTCCCACAGTCCGTCGCCGGCGATGTCCCGCTGCAGCTGCTCGTCGCTCAGGAACTTGCTCACCGTCAAGTAGCCACTGGAGGGAACAGCAAAACCCCTTCATTAACCTCCAACTGAAGCCCATCCATCCTCCCTCACCTGAGCACAAAGAAGATCTCCACCGTATTGGGCCAGTAGGTGTGGTGCATGGTCATCGATCCGATCTTCTCGAGCATCTCCAGCGACGAGTCCCCGGCGAAGAACTTATACCAGACAATGTGGACGCCGACTAAGGCGAACGCTGTGATGACCCTTATCCCATTGATGGTGCTATTCTCCTGCCGGCGATCCACCGGCTGCCAGGCCCTCTCCCAGTTGCTGGCCAGGTCGAAGCAGGCCAGGTACCGGGAGTATCTGTGCAGGCCACTGGTGGCCAGCACGCCCAGCAGCAGGGTAACGCCCACCAATACCGCCAGCATTCGCACCGCCCGGCTCTCGTAGAAGTCCGGCCGAAGTTCCGGTCGCTTGGCGTACGCCAGCTGCGGCTGCATCTCCCAGCGCCGGAAGCTAGTGCCCTTGGCCAGTGCCCGACGGATCAGTGACTCCACCTCGGCGATGCCGCAGGTCTGGGGCAGACAGAGTCCGATGTGCAGCATCTGTTCTGGAAGCACGGGCACCCGGATGCGGTGCGGCGAATTGGCCTGTATGTAGGCCACCACATAGTCGAGGGCGAATGGCGACAGATCCAGGATTGCTTGGCGTTGGTCGCTGATCAAGTCCTGGCGGACCGGCTTGTTGGTGGCACGGCAGGCGAACGGGCTGCCCAGCCACTGGCCCTTGCCACCAACGAAGTCAGTGAAGCCTTCGGCGGAGGCATCTAGAGCTGGTTTTATGGGGAATATCAAACTTTAAATTGTACTCTTTATGGATTCATTAAATATTTTGTCATTTTGTGGAGATGCATTTATAATTTAATAGAAAGTGCAAAGAGGGTTAGCTTCATGTTCCATAAATTGGCAAACCTTCAAAAAATATTAATCAAAACTGAAGGTGTAGAACAAATATACACATGATATCATAACAATAATCTTATCAATGGGATCGCCTTCAAAAGTAAACATATAAAGCTGGCTATCACTATCTGATGAAGTGAATAACAAAAATTTTCTTGTTAA
>JAEIIO010000513.1:0-10812 GCA_018874655.1 Drosophila diplacantha | reverse complement strand
GAATTACAAATTCATAAATAAGTACTTACATTGGTTATGACACTCTTGTCGTAAAAAAGCATTAAAGATGAGTGAAGTCTATTTAGAAAATAATATAAAAAGAAGAGCTTGTTGGGCTTTAAAATCAGAGAGCTGAAAATGTACTCTTTAAAAACGTGATAACAAATATTGAATATTGAAAACAATCTTTAAAGTTTAAGAATTAAATTTCTCTCTATACTTATTTATGGAAAATTCCTCTTACTTTGGGGATATTTTACTCTCATTAATTTCTAAATAAGGCACCTGTAATGTATTCCAAACTTATTCCCCTACAACTTCTCACTTTTCCTCCCGTTGCCACGTTAAATAGTCTGTAAGCTGCACAAGTCAGAGGTTATGCCAACTAATTAAGTCGACAACTGATGGCTACAAATTTAATTGAAACGAATCTGCCGCTTAACAATTTCCACAAACAAAGGAGCGACACGCAGGGGGCGGCGAAGGACCTGGTCGATTCAATGTGTTTCACCTGCAACTCCTACCCCTGGTCGCATCCGTATCGATGTCCTTCCCTGTCGGGCCACTCAAATTGAACGTCGTTTAAACGACACGCCAATTGTTGCCAATGTTTGCCCTGGTTATTTCTGTTGTAGCCGGACGAACAATTATTTCATATTAAAAAGCACAGAACAAAAGTGTGCGAAGTGGAAGGGAAAACAAATGGGCGAATAATTAAAAGTAAATTGAAATGAAATGGGAAGTGTGCGTCTGCTGGCCAGAAAACCTAATTAAAAAAATATAAATCCGGCCATCTAAGCCCCCCGGGGATCGGGAGCCCGGTTCGCATTCCCAGTCACATTCTAATTGAAACAAAGTCATTATCCTGGCCAAGCGTCTGTTTGTGCTGAGAGTCCTGTTCATTGAACTCACCGGAATGCTGCAGCTGCAGTTTCCCCTAATTTGTTTATTTTAAAAGCGAAGGAGATAGCAGGCTCACTTTACACTGGAAAATGAGAATTCATTTAATGAAAACGTCCCATGCTTTAATCTTTAATAAAATGTAATATTTAAATTTTAAGGTGTAAAACAATTTTAGCTTTTCAGGGAGTGCTTATAATACTTTCCTTCTTGAAGTTATTTTCTCTAATCTGCAATCATTGTAAACATTGTAAAACTTCTACTATAACATTGTAACCGTGTGCTTCCCCTAAAATTTTGCCCGCACAAACAAACAAACAGATCGACAAACAAACAAACCTGTGGAGGGCAAGGCAAACAAAATCAAATTGTTGCTGTTTGTTGACCTATGTACGCCCCTCCTTCAATTCCGTTTCCAAGGTGTCCCTGTCCCCGTCCCCATTGGACTTCAATCTTATTTGTTTTCATTTTCATTTCTTCGGAGAAGCTGCAAGACGACGAAGACGCTTTTCGGTTGCAAGGTGTCTGGGGAAATTAACAAAGCCGCAGGTGCAGTGCCCTCCCCGGCAGCTCATCGTTTTCCAGGGCCCGAGTCCTTGGTTGATTTTTAACGAAATATGAATAGGAGCCAGAAGTCAGCCAGGCAGGCAGGCGGGTAGCTTTGTTAAACGTCAGGCGTCAAGCCTTAAGTCAACGAACTCGCCCAAAGAATCTTTGGCTGAGCATTACGCATACGCAGCGTTGAACAGCGAAACAATAAATTCCGTTCACAACCCTTTTTGTTGTTTTTTTTCTGAGCTCGCCCAGTTAATTACCACGGGCCAGTGCACAGCTAATTGGAGTTTAACCTTTCGAGCCGCGCTATACTTTCGGCGTTTTTATTTATTTACTCGCGGTCGCTGGTGGAATAAGAAAATAAACCTCGAGGGATGGCCGCTCGCTTCCTGCTATAAATACCTGGGGAAAATTGCTTAGTGCCGGGCCACTTGGCCGCTTTTATCTAATTGCCAAAGCTTCGATTTTCATTTTCGTTTTTGTCATCATTTCGACGGCCGCCAGTCGCAAGTCACCGAACATTTTTCTTAGCACGCAATTTCTGGCTACATAAATTTAAATTGAATTTTAAAAATTCACAAGCCAAGGAACACCTCCAAAAAGTATCTATCTGGGTGTGAGAGAGAGAGCTGTGAGTGTCTGTGGCGGTTGCCTAATAAAAACGTTTGCTTTGCCATCGATTTTTGGCTCGTTTGCCTCACATTCCCCGTCTGGAGTTTATAAATATTTATGCGTAGCATTTTTCGGGGCTTGCTTGGGTTTTCCGGTTGAAGGCGATGAACAGATGGATGGGGATGGGAAAACTATAAGTTAATGCGAACCGAAATGCACTGGGGACACACGGGGCGAATGATTGATGATGCTCTGCGGTCAGCTCATCCCTGAATTTTGAGCGACAATGGGACAGCAATAAATAAATACACACATTTTTGGTTGAGGAAGCTTAGATGAAGTGTGTTCACGCATAGAAATGTTTACTCTTAGTTCATAAAAAATAAATTTGAGCTTCTAAAATTGGTAGAAAAAGCATTCATACTTGTTAAAGTCTCCTTTAACATTGGTTCGCTTCTGATTTGTCCTTCTGCGCTGATTGCTGACGGATTTATCATTAACTAAGCTCTGGAAGCTCATCAAATTCCCCCTCCCACAGATTCGCAATGTTACACGTATCCACCAGCGGCAGCTCATCAATTTTTCAGCAACTCTGACAGCCGAAAGCGACTTTCGGGCACATCATCCATACATCCGGGCTGTCACCAAACCACAAACAGGACATGTTACACGGGACGGCGACTTAATTACCTGCCGCAAGCTGTTGTCATTAACAACAAATTTTTGCCCAGAATCCATCAGCCAAGGAGGCCAGGGGCCAACCTAATCAATGACCAAGTTCTAAGGGATCCCCCGACCCTACATTTCAATTATATTGTCACAATCCGGAGAGTGACTGACTTGGATTTATAGTCCAATTAATTGAAGCAACGTCAACGCAAATGCAAAATTAAATGATTGCAAATGCTCGTCCTTGCTGGAGACGAAACAGGATCCTGGTTGGCTGGCAACATGCGGGAAAATTTGTTAACAAAAAGGATTTCCATGTTGAGATTTGCAAGCATCCGCCCTACGAAGCCAAAAAAAAATGAAAAGAAAAAGCCAAAGGAGCAGGCGAGAAGAAAGGAAAGTAATTTAAATTTGTAAATCGATAGGCTTGACGGCCCTCGAACCCTTTTTTTCCGTGGCAATGCCTCGGTTTTTTCCCGTGCTGTTCCCATTTAAATTTTATAAATATTTTAACTTAATAAATGCCAGGCAAGGGCGGGTGCCGGCGGCGCCTACAAGTCCCTAAATTTGCATAAACTAAAGAGGAGCTCCTCGACTGCCACTCAAGTGTTCTCTATTTTCGACTGGGGTGGTTGTCCTTTTCGAGGGCCTAGGCAAACATTCTCGACTTGGCAGCCAAGGCAGCCGCGGGCGGTGACTCTTTCAACCCCTTTTTCTGCTCCTTGGCAAGGTTCACAAGCAGAGTTTCCATTCAGGTGCAGGTCCTTACAACAGCTTTAACTGCTAATGGGAGCTGGGAGGGGCTTTGAGCTGGTCTTTAGGAAGTGAAATGAGAGTTTTCTTTTGATAAAATGAATGTATTGTACAGAAAAGAATATCTAATGTAATAAATAGATTCTGCTAGGCTTTTACTTCGAGTTAAAGCGAGTAAATATCCAAAGAAAATCCAGAATAAACTGAGGTCAATGTTTCTTCCTACAAAAGTAAATCTACCCAAGTTTTTAAATCTAAAATAAATATGTATCCCTTGAATTAGGCATTCTTATAGCTTTTGGTTGGCAATATATCCCTTCAAGTGCCATCCCTAGTGCCCGGACTCTGCAGTGGCTCGTTTCACTGACCCAACATGCAAATTGACTGTGAAACAAACAGACAAGGAAGCCCGGCATCCCGACAGCAAATAGACATAGCAAAAGTTTTACATTCGTATAAAAACGAAATCAGAAGTCCCACACACACATTGGAATCAATGAGCCCAGCACAATTTATGGCTTAACATATCCTATATGCCATCTGCCTGTTCTTTCTGCCGGCTCTCGCTATAAATTACTCCCTCACACGGCGCCTGCCGCGCCCCACCACCGCCACTGCAAACATAAAATATTATACATGAGTGGCTTTTATGCAAAGAAGCTGGGAGCAAGACGCCTCTCCCGACACTTTAAACTTGGCTAAGCAACAAGTTGGGAGGAAACGGGAATGAGAATGGGAATGGGGCAGAATTATTGCGTTGCGGCAGACTGCGAGGCGGGAAACTTAAAGAGCCAGCGGAAATGGTTGCCGCCTCTTAGGCCGACAACCAGGAATGATTTATATGTGCGGCGGCAGCAGGGAGTTCCTCGAACAAGGATGTGGGGCTTATCGTCCCAGAAGGGATCCGATCCCCGCATTTATGCGCGGGTTGCTCGTTCATTAACAATTCATTAAATGCCACCAGAAAAATTAAACGCAAAGCTAAGCAGGGTAAATTTATTTTGTGAAGGTTAACCGAAAAGGGAGTTCATATGGGATCCGTGTACGTGACTTCTGCGATTAACTGGAACATGCTCTCCATCGATATAAGGTTGTAATATTAATTCTACAATATTTTTTTTCATTTTCAAGAGTATTCAAAAAATGCTTACGCCTTATGTCACCCTGGGAACCGCAATTCGAATTGAATTTGGTAAAATGTAATATTTGCAATTATGTTTATGACTATTTAATGGCCCTCACTGTTTGGTTAACAAAGGGCAAACAAACGGGCGGAAAATGCAATCAATAAATAATTTCCGCAACAAGTTCTGATGACAATTTCATTGGCTCCGACAGTTACGGCCCGGGTTTATGTTTCACGTAATGCGCATTTAAATTATGTTAATTATTCATACGCAGGCACTGGAAGCCGGAGCGATAAATTAGCTGTGGAAAGCGAAAGAAGCGAAACGGGCCAGAACCCTAACTGAGCGATTCTGAAGAGCCCTTCAGGAGTACTTCCGTGCGCCTGGACGGGACAGCAAATTAACACCTCAAAAATATATATTTAGCGCTGGACACAACAACAACAACAGAATAAAATTGTTATAAAAATAAGCAAAGTAAAAATGCGGAGCAGAAAGGTCAAGCCGACGGACGAGGGCCAAAAGCTGGGCCACTTGACATTGTCCGAAGCGAAACTGAAGCAAGGCGAAGCCCCTAAGAAGAGCACTCTGCTTTCGAGTGGCTTCATTTGTTTCTGCCTTCTGCGGTTATATATATTTGTTTTTGTTTCTCTAATTATGGCCGTACTGGTTTTGGCTATAAATTGAGCAACTGGCTGTTGGCAAACCATCAATCAGCTCAGTCAACTTTCAATTGCAAGACGCAAACCGCAAATCCCCAAAAAGCAAAACTTGAAAAATGGTGAGTCCTCAAGGATTTGGCTTCCTTTTCTCGGGATATTTAAGCATCAATAACAAAAAACGCAAAGGATATTTAACGGCCAAACAATCTTTAATACATTTTACCACACATTTCGCTTGCAGAAAATCTTCTCGCTTGGTGGTGTCCTTACCCTCTCCGCTGTTGCCAGCGTGGCTTTGGCTGCTCCCCAACTCGAGTCCCGCCTGCGCCGCGATGTCTCCGAACTGGTGGATCCCGCTGCCGTGGAGTACCTTCCCCCCTCGACCGAAGCTGCTCTGCTGAACGCCGCCGAGCCTGTGGAGGTCGAGCCCGAGGCTCAGGCCGATCCTGCCGCCATCGAGGCCGATCCCGAGGGCACTGTCCTGGGCGACGAGGGCTACGAGTACCGCACGGTGCGCCGCCTGAAGCTGCGCCATCGCAACCGCCGGGATGTGTCCCACCTGCAGCCCGCCAGGCAGTACCTGCCGCCCAGCAAGGCTTACCTGCCGCCTGCCCAGGAGGTGCAGGCCGCCCCCGAAGCTCCAGCAGCCGATGACACCGAGGAGGTGGTGTCCGCTGCCGAGCCCAAGGTGAACAGGGAGTACCTGCCACCCACCGAAGCTGCTCCCCCGGCTGCCGAGGAGACCACCGAAGCTGCTCCCCAGGAAGAGGAAGCCGATGTCCGGGTGGTGGATGTGCCCACCGTTTCGGGGCAGCTGCTCCAGGACGGCTACCACTACCAGCAGCCGGCCGAGATGCCCGCCGAGCTGCGTGAGGCTGCCAGGGAGTACCTGCCGCCGGTCTCCGGAGGAGAGGAGGTGATCGTGGAGGGCCCGGCCGGAGGCGAGAGCGCCGTGCTGGCCAGCGATGGCTACCAGTACCGCGCTGTCAGGCGTTACAGATTTTAAATTTCTCAGTTTGCCAGCGATTTGCTCATGTTTTCCCTTCAATTGTTGTTGATGTTTTTTAATTTCGCTAAATAAAATTGTAGTTTTGAACAGAACCAAAAACGAATTTTAATCGCCCACATAAAAATAGGGGAAAGTGAGGCTAAGAGGCTTACGAGGCTTAATATGTTTTAAACTGGCCAGGAATCGGCGCTCGCTTAAAATATTTAAATATTCCTGTGTAAAAGGCCTTGCTTTAGATTTAAATTTCCCTCACAAATACATTTTTTAAACCAAAAAATAACAAAACATAACATTGAACTTAACCTTTTAATGAATTTAAGTGACGCGAAAAAAAGATGCAAAACAAGGGAAAAGTTATTAATTTCCCTGAAATCAAGTTCCGCATAATTAATGCATTTTTGTATGCGCATTAACTGCTCAATGATGCGTCAAAATGCAGCCAACATAAGAGGATTAAAAATAACAACACATATTATAAATGGTGCAGAAATAATTATCAGCATTTTAATTACCCCTGGCCACATAATTATTAATCAGTAAATAACCTGGAAACATGTCTTTTTCTACTCGGCAGGTATGCCAAATTGGAGGTGAACGATTTAAGGTTACAGCAGACTAATTGTATTTATTTATAAATCAATCAGCTCCGTAAATATCCCGAATATATCAGGCACTGTTACCGCGAACAAGAACTTTATTATAAGACATCGAAATACGTCTGCCAGATTGACTACCTGCTGCCTGCCCCTGAGGAGACCATTAAGTATACGCCCTGTGTTGCCAACGTAGTTGCGCCTGATTTGGGCCATGTTTAGTGTCAATAAAACGGCCTTTATGCGTGAGCCACCAATTAGCTGAATTTATGCTCAATGGAGGCAGCTGCTCGGCGAAGCCTTTCGATATGAAAATCATTGCAGCCATTTAGCAGGGTTTTATATTCATGTTCGGCCCGCATCCCCCTCCGGTTGCCTTGGACGCCTTTGGAGCTTAATTAATGCACTTGCGCGTTAACTCAGCCCAATGGAAATGGGCAGCGGAATGGGTTCGGGGAAGTCTTCCGCAAGGGGAGCAGCATTAAGTGCTCACTCAAGTAAAATTACTTTGACCGACGGCCGGAGGGGCGGACCCGGATAATGACCAGCTCGTCACTTTTACACACTCACTCTTCGCTGGTCAATTTCGCAGCGTTCTTGCTTCCACTGTCGCTATCGTGTCCTCTTACTTTCCTTCTCCTTTTTTTTTGTAAATTATGAAATCAATTGTGCGAAATTCAATTAAAATCTTTGCACTTTTCGCTGCACACGCCGGCATCTCCGAGTCGCGGCAATCTCAATTACATTCGAACATCTGTCCCGGTCTGATAAGCCCGTACCAACAGTTTCCGCATGTTTATTTTGGAACCAGAAGTCCCCAGGGGCTGGGAAAAGAAGGGCTTGGACTTAAGATTGAGCCTGGGCTTTGGCTGGAGCTGCCTGTGACAGCCCGCTTATTGCATATTAAATTGTGAGGACGTCGGAGGACAACAAATCGGGTTCAGAAATCTGGTTTCAGGAGCAACAAGCCGAGCAACAAGCGGCTACAATCGTTTTGAGTGCCCGCCCGGAAGGACATTTGTGTTTTCGAGCAGGAATAACAAAACCATCAAGTGGGGACAAACAGAACAGTTGGAGTGGGTACGTATTCTTTGGGTTAAAGTGATGCCAGTGATGGGCAATACTTCTGAGAGTAGTGATTTCATCTACATTAGGGAAAATGTCTATTTCCCAGTATGTTTGCAGTGCACTAAGGATCTTTTCAATAACAGAGTAAGAAAGCAAATACAATTTAAATTCTTTCTACCATGTATCCATGCAAATAATTGTACTCCCTCGTTTGATAAAACATCTCCAGGTGAGCTTAAGCCGGATTACCTTTAAGATTATCTTTTGACGATGCAATTCCAGGCGAAATTCCATCCCTTAACCCGGGAAAGATCAAATTGCCCCCCGGGTAGTCAATTTTCCTGCCTGCCTGCCTGCCTGAATGCCGCTGCAAGTGACAGTCTCGCCATGTGAAATGTTATTAAAAATTATTATGCATATTTATAAATTTAATTTCTGCATTACAACGCGCTCTGACAGATAACACAAAGTGTATGTGTGCGGGAAGGCTGAAATCACTGCAGGCCATTTGAGTGGAGCTCGTAAATGGCAGGAAAAATTCATCCACCACACGCCGCGTATGCATAATATTCCATTTTTGATGTCCTTTTCTCCTCCCTCTCCGGTGAGTATTTCATACACGCTTTGTCCTTTGGAGCGGCGGGCATAAAAACAAAGGATGCCAGGATACGGGATACTTTCACACAGACGGTCGCCTGTCAAGTGCCGCGCTTAACGGTCGTCGAGGTGGCGTCCTTAACCGAAGGATGTGACGTTTCGACAGGCAGACACTCCCTCCCTTCCTCCCTCTCTCTGGCCGTAATCAATGTCCCCCGCTAATTGAGTGCTAAAAATAAAATTAAAACGAAATGTCTACTTTTGTCAACGTTTTGTAGGCTTTCAAATTTATGAGCCCAATTTGTTTCAGTTTTAATATTAATTGCGCATGAGTTAAAGGCGACACGATGGCTGCTAAAGAGTTGTGTCTGAGCCTAATGTTGGGCATATATCTCTGGATATTTGAGGGATTTGTATTCCTTCTAACATTTTCTTAACAATATTACAAATGTATAACCATTCTTCATTCAAGTGTCAGCTCGTTTTTTAACATTGTAGACCCATTCAGGCGGCAAACTAACTCAAGCTTATCTCATCTGCTACTCTTTCGGGAACATTTGATCCGGGTTAATCCTTGCTGTCCACTGCAGGGTCTCGCCTACTACTATTTCCAGCTTGGCCCAGACCCCGCCCCCTCGCAGGTCACTCAGAACCCGAGGCTTCCATCAGGCAGCTCGTTAATGGCCGCTCATTTGTGTGTCAGTGAGCTATGAATAAGCAATTCCTGCCCATCCGATTCTCCTCCATCTGTCCGCAGCTGGAGATGAAAGTTTTGTGGCCTCTGGTCAGATGCCCAACCAGCAGAATCTGCGGCAGCAGCAACAGGCAACTCGAGCAAGTCCGGGGCCCAGGACAAAAAGGGCCGAAAGGTTGTCTATTTTGTGAGAGGTTGTGTGCGAGTGTAGGAAGTGTGTTACCCGAGGAGCGGGTCGGCCGGCAGCTTTGAAGTGAGCCCAGGTAATTGGTTAATTATTAGGCCTTGTTTGCTAGTCCGGCTTTGGCCTCAGGGCCACTCGGCTCGGCAGGAAGCAAGGAAATGCCTGGATAAAATTTAATGGGTGGCCGTCGCCTCGGATTACGAAATCGGTCAACTGGCAGTTATGGACACAACATTTTCACATCACTAATTAGAGAGGCGACTCTGCCTTGTTCACTTAAAACCGACCAAATTTCAGGATTCTCATACAGTTCAGGAAAATGTAGTTGTCAGGCTGGATATACCCTTGGAAAGCGGGGGTATTAGTTAGGCTGTGTGTTTAGTTTGGGCAGGGCAGATAGGAAAAGTTATAAACTGCTAATGGTAGTAAATTAAAAGAGACTTTCTTAGAAATTACTATAAAGTTATAGATAAAGTTATAAGTTATAGAAAACAAATTGAATAATATTTTAAATTCAGTTTAAATGTATGTGAGTATATTATTAAATGTATCTTGAGTTTAGCCAGGAACCCAGATATTCTTCCCTACAAAAAAGATACGTTTCATAAGAATGGCTTCTTCTAAATGCCATAAAATTAATAAAATAATATATATAAATAGCTAAAGTGTATTTCTAACTTCCCCTAGAAACACGATTTTGTAACTGGAATTGCCCTGAATATGCAGGTGAAGCCCGGACTGTGGGGACAATGCCACAACGAGAACGAAGCCAACACGCTGGTAATCATTTTTCACTGCAACTTTTCATTTTCATTTTCCACACACGCACACGGAAAAGTCACACACAGTGCCACTAGCATGCACACCTGTGCGTAGCTCTTGCTCCTGACTTTCGAGTCAGAAAATTAATAGCCTGACCACAGAAATTCTTGTAATATTCGTTGGGATTTTGTCCAGCGAAGAGTGGGCCCATTTTGTGTCGTAGATATCAAAGCAATTTTCCCTTTGTTTGCCCAACTTGTTGTAGTTTCTGTTTGCGTTTGCCATTTTAATTAAGTCAAAGTGTTTGCTTTACGGGAACAAAAAAAATGTAGCAGCAAAAGTCGAGAGCAAAAAACAATAAACATTCCTGAGTAAATATTTTTGTTTTATGCAGCCTTGCACTCAGTCTCAGTGCGATTTCATACTGTTGCTGGCTTTTAATTCCTGACTCTTGATTCTCATTCGGATTTATTTTTACTCAATAATTATGTGAAACGCATAAATGCCTAATGAGGAGGAAAATAAAGCCACTCTGAGAGTCAAAAGAATGGGAAATGTTTTTCAATTAAAATTCCCATTATGGCTACTTCTCAGGCAGAATAACATTTTTGCAATCGAGAAATATAC
>JAEIIO010000389.1:0-36104 GCA_018874655.1 Drosophila diplacantha | reverse complement strand
TGCGGACGAGAGCGAAAGCTCTGTGCGCAGAGGCGGCACAATAGCCCCTCACGTAAACAGGTTATTTCCGTAGAAGTAAGTTATAAAGTCTCATTTCTTACTTATTTTGCGGCATTGGTACTTACCTTTGCAACGTCTCCTTCGGTTTTCCACCTGTGTATACATCCTTCATCTCACCCAAGGGCGTCACTTTTAAAATTTAATATGGAATATGGATCCATGATTTCATCAGCCAGCGCCGCTACCTAGATATGAGCTACATATCCGCGTATCTCACAGATACATTTTCAAGTGTAAACACGCCGCTCCCAGCTCGCCGCTCGCTGAGAAACGTACGCGATTGCTATTTACAAAAACACGCTGCCGTATGCCGCACACGATTTTCCAATTGAACTCACACGTGTACACACGGATGCGGAGATACACGGATACGGCTACAAATACAGTGCGCTGCTGGCAGGGCCACGGATGCTGGCACAGATATAGTCACAGACACAGATACAGCTGCAGATACGGATACATGCAGGGCCTGGCATTGATGCAGTCGTGCATTCAATCGCTGCGTCGTCACCTCGTCGAGGAGAGTGCGGACCGCAGAACGAGCACTGACTGCCCGAAATCATTTCAAGTTAATAATAAATGGAGCATCATCATCAGACATCAAACCCGTAGAGCAAATATCGAGTATCCTTTTGGTCTGTTTGTGTTTGTGCTTGTGCCTTGTGTTTGCCTGCCTCCCAGGCTGCTTGTTTGCATTGCCATTGATTTATTTTTTGGCATGGGATTTTTCAATTTGCTGCAACCCGAGCCGAGCCTTCTTCATGACATGTAATGAGCCGCCGCTGATTCCACTCCTGCGGCTCCTTGTGCGGCGCGAATCAATTAAACTACGTGCCAGGCATTAGAAGAGAGTGGCGCGCGGAGTGCGGTGTGTGGAGTGCGGCGTGTGCCCGGAGGAGGCCTGACTTGGCAATATTTCAATCAAGTTTTTTCCGAGCCAGCAGCGTGCATGTGAGGCTGTCCAAATGGATATTTATGCCTATCATGCTTATGAGGAATTCACATTAGGCTGAAAGTCAAGAGGTTGCCAACATGCCAGCACAATTGACAGTTGGCCAAGGCGGGCCGGGCTTTGGCACATGGAAAATATGTACCGATGCCCAGACGTGTACTGGGTATAGTATATATACTATATAAACTGTCATTCTGTCGACAGCCTAGGTAGCCACGCTCAGACGCCGACACAGATACACACTCGCAAATACACATGAGTGCGTGTTTGTTGCCCTTAACAGACATTTTCACAGTTGAGTGCGTTGCTCGGGCCGAGGGCCCAGCTTCCCCTTCACCCGCTCCCGGGTCCTTATGTAATTTGGAAGCATTTCCAGCGCGCCTGCTGGTATGCAACAAAAACTCTGCGTGCCGGGAGGGCGGAAGGGATGAGAACGCCCAGAGAGCTTCTTCTCGACTGCCCTCAAATGTATGCTTCTAATGCCGCTCCGTCTGAAGCCAGAGCAATCAATTGGGTCATCGCCCTAGAAGCACAAGCATTTACATGTCGCCACTGACAAAGGGAATCGAACGCCGTAGTGCCGAGAACAATTTTTCCAAAGTAACTTTCTCAAAACTTGCTGGGCCATGAAGTCAGCACGAACACATTAGGCCAACGAAATCAATAGTATTCACCTTGTGTGAGATGTCACGGCCCTCAAGCTGACAGTCAGCTGTCTGTTTTCGGGTTAATTGGTAATTTTTGGAAAAGGTTCGTCTGCCCACGTCGAGAGTCCTGAAAGTATTGATTAGCTTTCACTGGGCCCTTTGGCGTTCGGCCAGCCTGCTAATAAATTACCAAAACTAATGTTTGTCTGCCTGACGTTGGCTCGAAGTTTGCCTAATTAATGGCAAACCTTTCAAAGGCTACACCTTGTTCCATATTTTGTGTTCCCCGTTTTCGTATTCTCCGAAGGTAAACAAAGTATTTTTGTGGGGCAGGACCGGGCTTAGCTGGTCATTAGCATGCGTTAAAATGGCGTTAAATGTGTAACGGAAACCCGGAGAGCCAGCGCAAGGACATGGAGTTTCGCTTTTATTTCCCTTCCTTTTTTGTAATTTTGTTATAATAAAAATGTCATAAATTTCTGGTATCACTGCGTGTTTGGGTCCAAGCTTTCCCCCCCTCTAGCTCAGTCGCTCTGTCGCGGTGTGTGTGTTAATTTTTTCTAATTGTCCGAAATTTAGATAATTACACGCCATTAATTATTTACATAGTAATAACGTTACTTTTCTTTGCCTTCTTCTGTGCGGAACGAATACGCGGTTTACAATTTTGTGGTTGACTTGGCTGTGGGCGTGGCCATACGTACATATGTACAAGTACGTCCAAGTATATACATATATATTTATAGAGCGTGGGGGCGTAAAATTAAATTTACATAATTTATGACTTGCTCAGCAATGTTCATGGGCGTTGTGTTGCATAATTTTAGGCATTTTTGTTTATTGCGGCGTAAAATTTGAATTATGAATCAGGAATAGCGCCCGCTCCACTTTCCACTTTCCATGTTCCATGTTCCGCTGCCCCTGCCCATCCCATTCCCAGCCGCCGCTTCCGTGCAAGGGTTACATTCTGAGGTTATTAGTAATTTATTTGCATATTTTGTGCCAGCCCAGGGGTGGGGTTGCCGCCGACTGACGGACAGGAGCAGGAACTCGAGTGTCACACGACAGTCAAGTGTCGTGTCTTGAATGAAATACGCTTTGAGTTGGGTTGGGCCTGCCGCCTGCCGCCTGCCAAGATGGGCCGCAGGTGCGGGGAAGACGTTGTAGCTGAAAAAATAAAAAAACAGTAAGGTAATCTTAAATAATGGATAACACTGTTATTTATACCCTTATTGTAGCTCTGACGAAGTTGGGAAAGAGACTGAAGAAAGGTATTTCCTACCCACGAAACTATAAAAAACTTAGCTAGAAATCGTAGAAACCCTAGTGATTTCTGGAGCGGTCAGTATACATTTATTTAAGTTAGTGCGTCTCGGATGTTCTTGCTACTCATATTGAGCTATATTGAGCATACTGTCCTTATCGTCTTATAGATACTCAGTTACAAGTATCTAACCTTCTATACTTTCCTTCCTTTCTCCTTTCTGCCTGTTAAGAGCCTTTCTGTTGTCTGGCCCAGCGGTTAATGTATGAAGCAACAAACATTTTCTGGCCACGCCTGGCTGGGAGCAGGTTCATGCCAGGATCAAACCAACTTTAATTGCCACTTGCTAATTGCAAGCTCGCACCAGGACAGGGGTGGAACAAGCGATAGATACGGCTGCCATATTTCATGCATCAGAGATACATAAAGAATATGGATATTTTCCGTTGAACGTGGCCCGGCCAGACAGCATAAAAAGTGGAAGAAGCAGCCTCTGATTAGTATCAAAGGGGCAGGGGCAAGGATCTGGGAGCCTGGAGCATGGAGCATGTTTCACGAAGGATGATACAGTTGCGGTTGCTCGGTTGCCTGGTTGCCCGCCAGCTGTAGCTGTAGCTGTTGCTGGAGCTGGAGCTGTGGCAGTGAAAAACTTTTGATTAAGCTGCAGTTATGGCAGGTTGTTAGAGCGGAGAGCTGCAGCAAGCTATTGTTTTGCTTGCTAGCTCGTTAGTTTGTTTTGATTTTACCTCCTGCGACCCTTACCCTAGCCAGCCACACATGACAGATGCTTGAGGCAACATTGTCTGCCATTAGGTGCTTGCCAGTGACAAATTTCTGCATCGAACTTCCTCCACAAGCAGCAGAAGCAGCAGGAGCGGCGGCAGCAACAGCTCGAATAAACTTTTGCATAGAACTTTAATGATTTTTGTTGGAAAAGAAGCGAACTAAGCGGCGGCGTTTTCAATAAGCAACCCCAAACCAGCGATTGCCCTCCGGCTAACCCCATAAAATATTACTTTTCTATCAACAAAAGTTGCCGGGCCACTCAATTCGAAACCATTTTCCAAACTATCATCGTCATCGAGTGGAGAAAGCATCATAAAAATCGCTCTTCATGTGCCCCGCAGAGGAGGGCCGGCAGGACGAGCTAGGAGCGAGGGCGACTGCCATAACAAAGCCATAAAACGTAGTTTTAATTGCATTTTCGTTGTTCCGTTTTATGTAGTTCGACCGGCGAATGCATAAAAACAACAACTGACCAAAGCGGAGCAGAACAGGACTGAAGGTTTGGGCTTGGGCTCGGGCTCGGGCTCCGGCTCCGGCTGGTTCAATGCGCCGCATTCTAATTGCACGAGGATGGGCTGGAGGAGTGGCGGGCGTGGGGATTTGGGGAAGGCACTTACGGCTTGACTGGATCTCTGGATCCCTGTCCCTGTCCCTGTCCCTGTCGCTGGCTCTCTGCGAATTTCGCTTTGCTCACTTAGCGCTCGGGCATCATAAACTAACGCAGTTTATGGGTCCATGCACCCAGCGGCACTCCCACCCTCACAGACGCCCCACACATTGACAGGGGGAGGCTGGGACCCAGTGGCAGTGCTCAGAGAGCACTTGGCCAAGTTGGCACTTTCGGGCATTGCATATGCGTAGGCGACACTGCGGCTAGTCTCGACCCCATCATGCCCCGCTCCTGGCCCGCCATGCACGACTTGCTGTGGCGCTAAAATTTGCGGTTTAACGTTGCCACTGGCGCCTGTCGACTCTCAACTGTCGCTGCAGCATCCTGCTGCTCCTGCCCCTCCCCCACTCGTGTCCTCGGAGGACACTTTGTCATAAGCAATCGTGAAGGCTAATTGTGTCGAGGCAGGCATCTTTTGATTCCACACAGAGCCGAACGGGGCGGCCAAGGGAGCGAAAAAGAGAGCCAGATTTAATTAACATTTTGACTCTCAAAGGCTTCGGCTTTTGGCAACATTTAAATTTCAAATTATGTGCGCTAATTACGCGGCCAAAAGAGCCGTCTGGGAGGCTGCCAGGAGGCTGCGGGGAAACCTTTCTGGCGCTAATAATTAGCCAGACTTTTGTGCAGAGTCAGAGATGCCTTAGTTGGGATGCTGCGCCGGCAGTCATGTGGCTGCCGGAGAATGCTTTGCCGGAGCGAACGCGGTTAAATTTTCGTGAATTTCCCACATTTTTCCTCTGCTGGCAGTGCCTGCCAGGCGCCTCATAAATGGCCAGAAGTTCATTAACCAACCGAAGGCAGACGAAACCGGGCCGGGCTTCATCACTGCGTCGGATGCCTGATCAATATGTGTGCATGCAGCCTGCTGCACTGATTTCTGTTTGTTGTTTTTGCAGACAGAAGCCGCAGTCAAAGCCGATGGATGTGGCTGCCACATCTGCGGGCTTCCATTGATAAACCCTTCAAAAAAGAGAGAGATCGAGAATGAAGAGGGCCGTAGTGCAGTGAAGTGGCGTGGCTCGGAGTGGAGTGGAGTGAAGTGGCCTGGGGAAAGGATAGCTTTCGGTGGAGAGAACAACCTGCATGATGCTTAGTCGGGCTCTGCCTTTGAGACGCTCCTCCGGAGTCCTGCTTGAGCTGGAAACATTTTCCAATTTATTAAGCCACGCCACATCAATCATTCACCAGGGGCGGAGGACGTGCGACCAAATGAACATTTTTCGGTTAAACATTGGTTTAAATTTTGCGGCGTCACAACCGCTCTGCGCCTGGCCCGGGCCCCGCATCACTGTCAACATCATGGCGCTGACGCTGGCATCGCCTGTGTATAAAATCAACACGGCTTCAGTTCATCGACCACTTAATTTATCCAGCTGAGCTTTGAGCAAGGCAAAGCGCATTTGTGTGTTGACTGGCCAAGAGCGATGCAGGGAGCGGGGCAGGGCGCCGATTCAGCATGCCTTTGGTCAGACAGAGAAATGCACTTAATTGCCGCTGGTCCGCTGTGCGCCGGCCTCCCTGCTTAGGGACCCAATTGCATCTGAAAAACCTGGCCAAAAGCGCGCTGCGCCATTCGCCACTCGACACTCGACACTCGCCGGCATTTAGGGCTGGCCCCTCCTCCAGCGGCAGCAGTCGTTCATTATGCATTAATGTAAATACGGTAAATGTTGTCCAATCATTAACATAATTGAATTACAAACAAGTCCAATCGCGGCCAGAGCCCCGAATTTCCAGCTCGACTCTGCTCCATGCGCGTGCATAAATCGCGATTTTAATTACTCGCCCCTGACTAATGGATTGTTCCGAAAAAACACGCGGAACGCGGCGGGGGAGCCCGGGACTACGACATTAAATATTTCATATTGTGGGAGGGCCCGAAAGGCCCGGCTCGCCCAGTCACTCTCCCTCCTGGTTATATAAAGCAATTGAATTTTGCAGTTAAAAGCTTCAATCATTTTCAATTGCCGCAAACTAATGGCTGATTATAAAATATTCATGCGACAAGCGGCAGGCGATGAGACGACAGACTTCCGAGCGGCGCGGCGGCTAATGACAGGGCCTGGCCGGGCATTCCGGCCCGGCTGATGAGCCAATCTAAGGCCGGGAAGGCCGGGGAGGACGGTTGGGCCAGGAAGCCCAGGGGCGTGCTCGAAGCCGCCCCTTTCAAACTATGTCTGTGTGGTGCAAATAAATTACACCTGCGAGGGCGAGCGAAAGGGTCTCTCCTCTGGCTGATTATTGATTTGCTCGGGCTTCTGCGGTCTTCGGGGGCCGGCCACTCGAGTCGAGCATTCGGTATAAAGCCCTCAATTAAGTTTTATTTTAATGCATTTCATTTGAACGTCTTTTAATGGGATTTTTCGTGCCCTGGCACGGGCATATTACTCATTTGCCATAAACCGAAAGGTGACCACAACACGTAGTCGTCCCAAGCCCAGAGCCCCGGCCACATCCACAGCCACATCCATATCCACCTCCGCATCCCAACCCGCTCTCGATGCCGATACCACTGCGAGGAGTGGATGAACAGAGAGCGAGAGCGAGAGCGATGGGTGAGGAGGGAGGACGTTAAGTGTTGGCTGGCCAGAATCGACATGGGTCGCTTGGGTGAGATTTAAGCTTTAATGATGCATGAAGCGGCACAGGATGTGGCTGCCCAGTCGTGGGTAAAAGGCAATGAGCCCAAATGGCCAGGGATGACGGCCGAGGGAGCCGGGAGGAGCGGCAGGAGCGGCAGGAGATGGGCTTGCATATTGAGTGGCATTTAAATGCTTGAAAATGCCACGCCGGCCAAATGTGTTTTGGGAGGTGTTTATGAAGAGGTCCTTGGCCACCGCCGAAAGTTGATTGAATTTGAGGGGCCGCCTCCCGCAGCAACCACCGATTTAATGGACTTTCCTGCTAATACCATTAACGCAAAATCTGTTTCAGCCAGCACTCGTCTCCGCCAGATATTACTTTATCTAAGACCCGTCTCTCTCTTCTTTCCTTGCAGATGAACCGTGCTTTACAGCTGAAGCCAGCTGAAAATGAAAGTCGCAGCGGTAAGTAATCACCTGCCATATTCATTTATGACCCTACCCCCGTGGACTCCCCGCCATAAAATCAATTTGCGCACAGCAAGTCGGGGGACTCGCCATAGGTGACCCAAAACAAATAATTGCGGAAAACTTGACCCGTCTTCTGGGCAAAGTTTTTGTGCAAAAGCACTCAGCCGAAAAGTGCAGAGCCAGCTAAAGTTTTTCGCTATCCCCAGTCCCAGCCCAGGCCCAGTCCTAGCCATCCCCATTCATCCCCGAGCCCGCATCGCTATTTTCTCTGCTATTTTCAACACCTACAACACACGTCAGCAGAAATTACGGGCGCACTTCGATAAACTGTCAAAACTGTCTGCAAAAATTTGACATTTCACAAAAAAGCGTACCTCGAAAAAATACTTGGGCACACGGCAGAGCAATGGGGAAGCGCAGGGCAAAACAACGCTGAGCTGTCAATGGCAGTCAGCCCTGGAAAATGGGCCAGGAGAGCGGGCGCCGCGACGGCCGGCGGACAGGCCTCGATGGCCAGGGCGCCATATTGTTTTCACTGGGCCCATCACACAGTTGTCGTGCTTCACGCTTGTTTGTGACAGCCCATCGACCCAAGACCCCGCCCGACGGCCCCGCATGGCAGAAAAAGAATGATAAAGATTTGCATAATTTACACAGCACTTCAACTTTGTTTTTTGGGTCAGCGTGGCTCGGCTCGGCGCGGCTCGGCTCGAGTAGTTGTTGCTTTGATAAACTTATTGACAGCCTCATTATGCAGCAGCTTCAAAGTAATTTCAATACTTCTCCCCCTGCTGGCCGGGCTTATTCCCCGCTCCTCGCTGTGGCCCCATTCCGGCCCAGGGGTGCAGTGGCACAGAAGTATGCTACCCATTTCGCAATCAACTCCGCACTGCCCCGGGCCAGAGTCGGACTGGAAGTCAGTGCACTCCGCAATCTCCTAAGACATTTCGCAGCTGGCAGCGCTTATCACTGCGGAGCAGAGAATAGCAGAGCGCCCAAAACGTCCATTGCACAAATTGCTTGTGCACTCGCTAACAACCTCGCTTCCACCCTCGCCAGGACTCGGAGGACGGACACAGCCATTGCTCATAACAGTCGCTGTCGCTGGTGCTGCTGCTGGTGGCTGTGGCAAAAACCTTGACAAAGTTGATGTGTCAAATCAGCAGCCAGCCAGTCAGTCAGGACCCTCCTCCGGATGACCTTTAAACTTTGGCAAAGGACATGAAGGCACTAATCGTTACGTTGCTCCCTTCATTCATCCGTTCTCCGGCTCCGGCTCCAGCTCCGGCTTCGATTTCGCTTTGCTGCGCTCCTTTCGGCCCTCTTTCTGGTCTCTCGCAGTCACTCGCTGGCTCGGCGGCAACAATTTAAACTTTTCTAATCCGCTGGGGATTGAAAACTTGAAGCAACTCGACTTGACTCGCCTCGACTCGACTCCACTCGACTCAACTCTGGCAGGGCAACTTGCCGGCAATCTGTCCGCACAATTGTGGACCTGGACCTAGTGCTAGCACTAGGGCTGGCATGGACCTAGGGCCGGGCAAAGGCCAAACCATCGGCGACGCAATCAAGTCGACATTTTTGTTAGTTGCTTTGTTTGCCCGGTCCTCGCCTCTCTCGAGTCGGAACAAATTTCTAAGAAATTAAAGCGCTAAACTTTTTCGGGCCGCTATCAGCACAGCACTTGGCAACTCAGCAGCGAGTCCTCGGCGCCTTCGTCCTGCTGCGACTTTTGACTTGGACTGTTTGTGCCTTGTGTGTGTGAGGAGGGGATCTTCGGCTTCGACTTCGGCTTTGGCTTTGGCTTGGGCCAAAATGCAATTAGACAAGGACAAGTTTAATTGCCGGCCTCGACCAGGGCAGGGTCCTGCTCCTGCAGGCTGCTGCAAGCTCTTGCCCGCTGACATTTGCATTTTTCAGCCGCACAAAGAAATTTAATTTATTTAAACTCAAATCAAGCATGAAATTCGGGCGCAGTGCGAAGGTCGGAGGGGATATGAATACATTTATTAGTGTTGACAAGTGCTGATTTGGAAGGGATTCAGGCCCGAGTCCTGCGTCGTAGAACCCGTCCGCCTCTCAATCTCGGCCTGCTAACTTCATCAATTTTAACTTAGTGAGGGAAGAAGCGTTGTTGACATGTCTACGCTTTGACCAGGCCCAGGACCGAAACCTTCATAAACTCGAGTACGATTTGTTGCCTTTGTCTCTCGTCCTTTGTCCCCAGCTTCCCAGCTTCCCAGTCCCCTGTCCCCAGTCCCTGTGTATCCGTCCTCTGCCCCGACAATGTTCGTCGCATTTGCAATCTTCAGTGCCATATCTAAGTCTGATGACTTTCGTTTCATTGGCAGGACACAAGCACACACACAGACTGCCTTGCTTAGTTATTTATCTTGATATTCCAGCCACACACACTGGCACACACCATGCTTCATCATTATCAAAACTCGTATTGTCGTCTGCCTCGGCTCCGTCCCGTTCCCGCTCCCGGCCCTCGCGTAATTTGTACTTGTCTAACACGTAATGATGTCACGTAAATTGCATACGTTCGCTTACGGTTACAGTTGCGTTGACGTGTTACGTTTGATATTCCTCTGCTGCAGGCGGGCAGCGGCTTAAAGTCAAATTAATATCACTCATACCTGCCGGTGAGCGAAAAGAACCCGCCTCGGCCCGGCACACAAACATAAATTGCGAAATCCCGCCGCTTCCGAGCACGCTGGCGAGCTGGGGGCTGGGCCACCGGCCCAGATTTATGCTCCTAACTACGCATTAATTTCCTTACCTTTATCCCGGCTCGTCTGCCCGCTTGACTCCTTGTCACACGTCAGTAAATCAGATGCCGCTCCCTAGCCACTTCCCGTCTCGCCTCATTCATCATACTTATAAATATTCATTTCCCGCGGCCCCCTGCCCGCGGAGGATGTGGGGGATGATTGCGAAAGATTAAAAATCAACTCCATAAAAATTTCCCTGCATCCTCCCCAATGATAAATGGCAGACGAAAATTAACAAAGCCCATACACGCAGAGGGTACATTATCGGCGCAGAAAGAGAAAACTTTCGGGACCTCATTATAGACAACGTCTCATCAAATTGAAAAGCAATGAGCTATGAAACAGAACCCTCCACACTCCCGGATAGTGCGCGGCCTGCGAAAAGTTTCAGGGCGAAAAACTAATAATAATAACACGCAGAGTTGGCCGCCCCAAAAAACTTTTCGCATTTCGTTCGCTGCCACTCACTTCCCCCACTCACTGGCTGCCTTTTACGCCTGATTACGCATTTGAATTGTATTCGCCGCCAATTGGCGTTCCGCATTTCCCATTTCGCGTTGCCGCAAAAGTTCTCCCGCATCTGACCATAAAAGACCGCAGCAGACGAGCGGCACTTCCTCCACCTGCCACCTGCCACCTGCCGGCGACCTTATTAGTGTCAACATTTTTATGGCAGCCCTCGCAATTTGATTAGCGGGAATAAAGAGCGACAAATTCAATTGAATTTGTAATATAGATTGACTGCCGACGATGATTGGCTTCAGCTGCGGCTGCGACTGCGGCTGGAACGCGACTGCTCCGGATGCCACTTCCTTTATCAGTCCCACATGTGTTTTCTTCGGGGTGCAAATTAAAAGCAATCGGGCGCGGGGAGCGCCTTCCGGGGGCGTTGGCTCGGGGCAGGGATATTCGCCACTAAGCCCCAAATAACAAAGCCTCCGAGCCCAGACAAAAGGCATAAATAAAGCCAAGCCAGCGAGGGCAGCATCTACGCCTAACAGCAGACATCAATTTCTGCCTCTCTGCGTTTTTCTTTCCCGTCTTCTCGGAGCGGAGGAGCTCAATTCTTTAATCAGCTTAAATTCACACGTACCAAAAGCGACGCACAGCCATTGATTGGAGGCTTACCCCGGCCCGACCTTCCCTGGCCCCATCCTCACCTTCCCGGCTCTCCGCTCTCCGCTCAACGCTTTTCTCTCCTCGGAGGCTGCGCTGCTTTTATCAAAGCCAGTTCAAAGGCTCGTATGTGTATTTAGGCTTTTATTGTTTTTGACCTTTTTTCTGCGAGACGAAATAAAAATCGATTTTCCCGCACACACACCCACAGCCGCACAGACAACTCACGCACAAATTCAGACGGAAAGCGAAAAGCGAGGGCGAAGGAAAGCCAGCCCAAATAAAAGTAAATCACAAGCACCGCTGCTGGCAGCATTCACAAGTTCAAATAAGCGATAATAAGTATTTATGGGCGGGGCAAGCAGATGCCATTCCGTCCGTGTGCAGGGCCCGAAACTGCCTGCTAAATGCGTTTTAATGTTTTTTAAACTTTTTCCCCTGTCCGCGCTGGCTCTTAAATATTTAAGTATACTCTTAGGCGATTCGTCGATTCGGCGGCTGTATAGTTTCCTTTTCCGTTTTCCTTTCCCTCCCTGCCTCCCAGCCTGTCCTGCCCCCGCCCTCTATTGACAGTTCGTTTCGGCCTGCGCATCATTTTTCTTCGTTGCTTGATTTTGTTTTTACGAGCGACTGAAGCCTGTCAATTGGCTGAATGCCTCGTAAAAATGCCAGAGGCCTACAAGGAAACTTCGCTCCGAAAGGAAAACAAAACGGGGCCAGCAAGAGGAGAACGATTTGTTATGTTTTCTCAGCGCAGCGCCAACAGGAAACGGAAAGGCGCACGACGACCCCACGCCTATCTCTTTCTCTGTCTCTGTCTCTGTCTCTGCCTCTGCCTCTGTCTCTGTCTCTGCCTCTGTTTTGTTTTTAGTTTGTTATTTTGTTTTCTTGGCCCGCTGCTTAGGCCTGCCAAATGTCATCATTAGCGTTTCAATTGCCATTTTAGTCCGTGACACTTGAAACATTTGCATAAAATACCAAAAGTCAAGTTTGTTGACGTAGATATTTTTGATGGGAAGCAGCCGGCTGGCCTCCTGATGTTTGGCCTACCTGTGACAGGAGGGGGAGCTGGAAGCCCAGTCGCGAAGGAGTCGGCGGAACAATGCGCTAACCTGTGAACTTCACAGAGTACGCGATGCTGTGCTCATTGATTCCCTTGCCTTCGAGCTCAGATCCCTCGGAAGAAACCATTAAAATATTCACTGGCACACGATGTCCCTTCATCCAATTTATGAGCCATTCAGCCTTATTGAATAGCGTTGATAGGGCTTGGCCACGATTGAGCCCATTCTCACTGCCGCCCCTGCGCCCTTTCTTCCAGCCAGGTGCTTCCCACTGGACATGGCACAAAAACATTTCTCTTCAGCCGATCTTATCGGGGCGGCAATTGTCTGACGCTTTTTGCCCTGGGTTCAGCTTTTCGGGTGTCTTCATTTTTGTTTTGGCCAAGGGCCAATGATAAGCGACACGCAAACGCGACACTTTCGTGTGATGAGGCCGGGACCGGGGTCAGGAGGTGCCATTGTGGCCGCAATCAATAGTCTTGGATGAGCGAAGGGCACGGGACGCGGGACAGGGCACGGGACACGGGGCGTATGTGTAATATAAAAAGTAATTATTTCTTATGCAATATGGGCGCCCGGCCTGGATAAGCATCTGTAACAGCATTTTATTGCAGCGCAGGGGAGCGGAGCGGAGCCGGGCGGATGGAGGCGCATTGTTTTTAATTGTTTGTCGCGGCAGAGCTGCCAGGCTTCTTTTCGCAACACAGCGAATGCAATATAGATCGTAATCTTAATTGCATTTAGAGTGCCCCGCATTGTAGGTTAATAATCATAAATGTTATGGTAATAGTTACGAGTGGTGGGTCAGCTGGGCGGCGTGACTGGGGCGTGGCAGGTGCAGGGCATTCCAGTTATTGTCGAGCGTTTCAGTTACAGTTTGTTGTGGTCGCAACAAAGTCAGTGGGAAACTTATTAACAGGCTGACGGGGAACGGGGACCGACGGGAGCCATATCAATTACATTACAAAGAAATGTTCAAACGTGGCTCTCAGTTCCAAGCAATGCATAAAGGGGGAACGCAGTCGAAAATATTTGTATTAATAACAGTTTTATTTTTGTTTTCAAAATACATATAAATAAATAATTTAGTTTCGGCAAAGACAGTATTCTTTTCACATCGTTGTGTCGTTCTTGTATCGTTGCCTGCTTTCGACAATACAAATCTATGCGCGTTACGCATCTTGTAGTATTGTCTCGGCTGAAGTATATAATTCTCAATAGGGCTCTTTGGTCGATGGCAGCCAAACAAATGTAAATCCCTAGGGCAGAAACTGATTTCCAAAACATATAAAATATTCAACGAAGTTAAAGGAAGCCGGATCGCTCGGTTCGCTCGGTTCGCTCCCACCAATCTAATTTTTCATGTCCTGCTTTATATCCTGCACCAGCTTCCCTTTGAGTGTTGCCAACCACATTGTCCCTCCTTGCTTGGCGTGTTGTGGAGTGATTGACCTAGCTCTGGGCTAGTTGTGCCTCGGGCGGGGGGCAAAGCAAGCAAGCGGGCAGCCAGCTAGCAAAACAAAGCAGGACATTGCAGTGGAAGGAATATAAGCTGCACATATTTTAAGTGCAGTTAGCGGGAGGAGCGGGTGGATCCCAAAATCCTTCAGAATCATGCACATGACTTTGAAGCGACTTTGAGCGCGGCAGCGCTGAGCGCAGCAAGGACAGGCGCAGAACAACACGTGAGGAACATTAATCTTGTCTGCACCACTGCCGCCGAGTCGAGTCAGGACTGTCTCCGAGGCGGGCCGGGTATCCCTGCTTAATGAGCTGTGGGTCCGGCGGGGCATTAAAAATTATGAAAGGACTGGCAAAAAACTGCTTGGCAGAAAATGCATTTTAAATGCAATAATAAAAATGATAATGGCATTATAATACTAAACACAGACCAGCGCTCGTTGTTAGAAACAATGCCCCGAGGAGGCAGCAGAGCGCATTTGATGGCAGAAAGTATGCTACATTACTTGCAGCTCGTTAATTTTTATAGATTTCCCCGCTGCCACGCTGCCATGCTGCTGTAGTCGTCCCAATATGATGTGTCGCTGTTCCCACCTACACCGCCCCCCGTTCCCATTCCCAGCCCCATCCCCAGCACAATATTGATTTCCCCTAAATTAACACACGCAGAGAAAACTTGTCGCGGGAATAAAAACAAAAATGCGACCGAAAACTTGTTTCTCCTTGTAGCTGCTGCGGTTGCTGTTGCCTTCGCCCCCCGTTGGTATTTTTATGAGACCTCTCATATTATTTTACTTTTTGGCTTCGACTTTCGCTTTAATGTGCCGAATTTCCACGCAAACACCCTGCGCCAAACTGGCCAAAACATGTCTTTGCTCTCCGCCAGCCCCCGACTCCGCCCCTGCTACCCGCCGCTTCTATTAACTTATCAAGATTTGTAAAGTATATGAGCCGAGCAAGCGCCTCCTTTGTGCAGCTCTGCTCAAGTGAGTGGAGCAAGGAACGCATAAAACTGCTATCTGTCTCCTTTACACGTCCCCGTCCGGGAATGGGCCGGAGATATGGCCAAATGGCGTGTTGGCAGGCCACAAGGAGCTGTGGTCGATAGGAGCCATGCGGTCGCTTAATACATTAGAGGAGTCGCCCAGGATATGGAAATTATCGAGGGGCTCCCGGTCCGCCTCTGTGAGCCAGCGAGGCAGTCACTCTTCGCACCCTGGCGTCACGGACGTGTCACAAAAGCTGTGCACCAACTGCTCTAAGCCGAACTGCATTAGCGCCTGGTCGATATTTAGTAGGTTTAGTAAGTAGAGCTCTAAAGACAATGTAATAAGTAAGATGCTTAACGCCACACTATTTGAATGTCTGGTTTAAGAACGTGCTGACACACAGTTTGCGTTACGCATCTTATTCATTATATTATTGATTATCCTCAGGGACAAGGTCAGTTACCTTGACTTTAAGGCTATGTATAAAGTTAATTTGACGCCTTACCTCAAAAAGCTTCACATCGGAAAGCCCGGCTTAATAAAAGGAAAATTTCATCCAGTTCCCGATTTCGAGACTATTTTCCATTGATGCACTGTACCATATTCACTTTTGGCGACCCACTGCAAGGCTATTGTTTTGGTCTAACTCGGATCTAACGTTGGGTGTGTGTCTGTGTGTTTGTTTTGTTTATGGGTACGCGACGGAGGACTAGGGGTCAGTGCTAGTGGGCTGAGGGCAGGGCACACAGCAGGCGGTGTTCCCTGCTAACTGACTCGACAGCTGCCCGGGCGCCTAAGCCTTCAATAACAGGAGCCAGCAGCAGCAGCAACTAAACTTTTTAGCCTTTTTGTTATGACCAGGATCAGGGGAGCGTAGCCGAAGCAGCAACAACAAAGCCAGAACAACAAGCAGCCAGAAGAATTTATATGATAAGCGTAGGACAGGCAAGCGTTTCGGGGTCCGTCAACGTGAACTCCAGGGCCACAGCTCAACGGGTCCGGGTCCGAGAACGGCTGCGGCTGCGGCTCCGGCTCCGGCTCCTGCTCCGGTCATGTCCATTGAGTCTCAGTGGGAAACTCTTTTCGCTCCCTGCGAGAAGTGGGGGAGGGAGCGAGGGAAACGAAATATGACAGCAGCAGGAGGCCTTTTGTTCTCCTCCTCAGTAGACAAACAACATCAAAAATAACAACAGGCAACAACAACTGTAAGTCCAATATGTACGCTTTAAGCATAGCATATTAGTTTGTTCAGGACGGGGATGGATCGGGCCAGCTCTGCACTGAAAAGTGAAAAAGAGGATTCCCAAACAGCCGGCAGACAGAGACGGAGAGCGGCTCGGCCTGAGCCTGATGTAGTTTGTTGTGTGAAGACAACAACAACACGAGCAACAACGTCAAATATTGTTTGTAAAGCCAAATGCATGCAAGAGCTCGATGCTCGATGGAGGAGGAGCAGCAGCAGCAGCAGCAGCAGAGGCGGAATGTGGGGTCGGCGGAGGGCGGACAAAGGCTCCATCGTGCGGGTCAGCGAGCTCCGCTGCATGACTTGCTGCATTGCATAGATAGATGGACGGATGGATAGATGGATGACCGTCTGAATGGATGACTCGCCCGCGCCCACGCCCACCCCACTCCGCAAATACATATATAGATATAGATGGACGCTTGACTACGGCGTGTTTTGTTGCAGGCCACATTTGCCCCAGGCAAATATCGCTGCACACGACGGCAGGGTCCCAAAACAACAAGCTATTTGCAGGAGCCGCCAGTGCACCGGAGTGGATTGCCGAGCTTTAAGTTAACTCCTGCACTCCGGCACACTAAGCTGCCCGGCAGCCAGATGCCATGGGCTTCCACCATGGGCTTCGATTAGCCACCTTATCAGCTCGTTTCGCCCGCAAATTGCAGCACAGTGGGAACAGGGCCACCTGGCCGGGCAAAAAGTTATTTGATGAATGCCCGTAGTTGGTCCTCGGACTGCAACTTGGGCTATAACTTGCAATTTGTGCCATGCAATTATGAGTTTTCTTCACAACAGTTTTCATCTTCTCCGGGATGTAATGTTGCCTGAACGAGTCTGCCCCGTCTCTGTCTCTGCGCCGGGCCCTGGGTCTGTGTGCATTGTTTTTAATGTTCTCTGGCAGAGCAAATGTAATGCAATATAAGACAAAAAGGACGAGGACGCAGAGGAAAAAATGAGCAAACGGCATTAAAAGGAAATGCTCACTTTCAAGTTGTTTGTCTCTCGCCCCCTCGGTCTCCGGTCTTCTTTCGGGCGCACAATTGTCGAGAAGGGCCCTGCTGCGCTCTGCCCGCTGCCTTTCAGCTCTATCTTGTTTGCCTCAAGTTGCACATTTTCTTGTTGCACTGTTTGACGTAATTATAATTGAAGTGAAGTCATGAACGAGTTTCAGTTTCCTATCCTGTCTGGGTCCGCCGCTTGCTCTCTTTCTGCCTTCCGCCGTAATGAGCATGTTAACAGGCAGACAATGGCACTCAAATGCGAGTGTGGTCTGAGCCATAAGCTCCATCATAATTTTATTACCCTTCTGTGCAGCGCGGACCCCTGAATGTCGTTCCAAAGTCAAACCGGCGTCGTCCCCTGCCAACTTTCAATTAAGCCAGCTCACATATATTTTCAGCCGGGGACCCCATAAAATCTAATTTTTATATCGCGTTCCCAGCCACTGCCAGCTGAATCATTTACTTATTAATTGCCAAACGCATCCTCACTTTTATCGATTTCATCGTTCGCCAGCACACACCTTTCATTATTCGAGTACATTTTTTACAATCAAACGTGATGTGGTCCCTCTTCTCCGGGCATTATCCTGTTTCGTAATTAAATCCATGCGCGTTTCGTCTCTTATTTGATGGACTCTCCTTCCTTCACTACATCCCTGTCCCCATTTCCATCTCTATCGCTCTGTGACTGACTAAATGGCGAGTTTCATTACGCTGATGAGTTTATAGTGCCGGCAGCCGGGCTCAGGCAGGAACACGGAACAGTTGGGTTTTATAACCACGAAGCTCTTGGCTAATTATTATTTGGTATTTAGTTTTCGCTGCCAGATTGGACACACGCCCTTATTTGATTGGCGTGGCAGCTGTTGCTGCTCCAAGATTGTCTCGACTATACGGCGAAACTGTCCCAGGGCCCGAATCCGTTTTACCATCTCATCCCGCTCACGTGGCGCTGCCACATGAGGACACACGTGGGTGGGTGGCAAAGTGACATAAATATGCAAGTAAGCTCCTTAAAGCGCCCCTGCTCCTCCGCGACCGGCCAGAAACGAACTGTGAAAACTTATTAAAATTACACAGGAAGAGGAAGGACACGGATGGCCGGCAGGCGGACTCACTCGGTCCCTTTAAGCCCGGCCTGCATAAGCAATGAGCCCCACTGGAACGGACGATAAATTTCTGGCCAAGAGTTACGTCTGCCGGCAATAATTGCAACTGAATTTTAAAAGAATTATGCACGTGCAATTAAATAAGGCGACAGCGCTTGAAAGTGTGCAACGGATAATGCAATAATAACAACAATAAATGCTGCTCTTAGGGAGCCCAACCGACCGGCCAGAGCTCCCTGACAGTTATTGTTGTGTATTTAACTGTGGCCGCCTTCCACCGAGCGGCATGCAAATTAACTTTCAATTTCCTAGCTCCCAGCTCCCAGCTCCCAGCCCCTAGCCCGTAGCCCCTAGCCCCTAGCCCCTCGCCAGACGGGGACGGAGACGGGGAGACAATCAAAACTAATTTGCATAAATGTTGCCAAGGCAAAAAACCCAAAAATAGCTGACTACTCCGCTCCAGCACCGCTCCAGTTGTTGTTGCCACTAGTTTGGCCAACGACCCAGAGAGAACTGGCCACCGGGGGAGCGGGATCGAGTGGAGACAGACGTGAATTTGCGAAACAAAAAGTCTAAATTAATAAGTTTCTGGCCAGGAGAGGGAACAATAAAGAACAGGGCGCCGGGCCAAGGAGATGGCCGTTGGCCGGACTCCCTCTGAAATAAATTACTGCTGGAGATCCTGCCCCGTCATCTCTCACACTGACAGCAGACGCAGCGGGCAGGCGGGCAGGCGGGCAGGAAGGACAGCCGTGGGGAAGGGCAGGAAATGCAGGCTGTGGACAGCTCCCCAACCCTAGTCCACTCTCCATCTCCGGCCATTGTCCGAGCCCACTTTGTCCTGTCCTGGCCTGGCCTGCGCTGCTGTCCTTGGCTGCGAATGGTGCGGCGTCAGAAGACATCAATAAAATGGCGACCACTAGGGGCATTCGCAGAATGCAAAAATGCTTTAAGCGCCACAGGATGCTCGGGAAATTTAAGAACGCTTGTTTTATTTTCGCATCCTCATGCCCATGCCCCTGCCCATTCCCATTTCCAGGGTCACAAATGTCCTTGGCAAAGGGCGAGTATCGACAGCTATCATCATAAATCCGCTCCCTCTTTCCCTATTCCCGCTTCTTCATTCATTTTCAATTTTTCCGCCGTTGCCGTTGTCGGCTGGCCGTGGCGCAAAAATTTCACAACTAATTGAATATTTAAAACTGCCAAACCGCAATTTCAAATTTATTACCCAGTGCAGCGCGGGGAAAGCGCGCAGTGGAGGCTGGGCTGGCCACTGGGCCATTACCTCGCCTTCGGCTGGCCCTGGGCTCTGGTATAAAATGTCACTTAATTGCAATTTAGTAAATTGTTTTCCACGTTGTACAACAGCAGTGGCAACAAGCGACGAGTCGCTGTGGGCGTGGCACTGCACGCACACAGGCTCGCACGTATATTAAAAACCATAAATTTTGCGGTGATTTATCTTAATTTAAATGTTGCAACAATGCATTGGAGCTGCGGCGGCGGCTGGTTGCAGTCCGCTTTTGTTTAAATATAACAAAGCAACTAAAAGTATGCAGCGGTACACATTTTTTCCACTCTCACACTGGTGGTGTGTTGGTGCAATGTGCCACAGTTTGAGTCCTGTAAGAGTATGTAGACGTAGGTGTAGATGCGGCCGAAGAATGTTGTAGCTTTTGTTATTTGCCGCCATGCTGTGTGCGAAAAATCAATTAAAAATTCATCAAATAATTAACAAAAGCAGAGCTCCGCTGCGAGTGCCGTCGCCGGGGTCTGGGTGGTGTGTGCTGCGAATGGTGCCACCAAGGGGTTAAACAATGGCCGTCTTTCTCTGGGGAGTGTTTAACTTGTCCTCGACGCCGAGCGCTGGCTGGGATGTAATGCTCTCCGCACTGCCGCTGCTGCTGCTGCTGCTCCATGTGTGCGACGCGCAAAACAAATTAAATTCAATTTAGTCAGCGGCAGCAGCAAGTTGGAGGAAAGGTGGCAGCTGGAGCTCCTGCAAGAAGGTGCAATTTTGATGGATTGCTTTTGCCCGCCTGCCAGCCTGCCGGCTCGGCTGCCTGCCTCCTGTCGAGTGCTCGGGAGTCGGGCAGGACCTTGTTTGTTGCTTAGCTGCAAACTTTGCCTGTGCGAGTGCGAGTGCGTGAGCGTCATTTGCATATGTGAACCGGTGCCTTTTGCATGTGTCCGTGTCTGCGTCCCAAGCCCGAGTTAACGCAGCTGCATTTAAACTTTGTTTGCCAGTGGGTAACTTCAAGAAATTAAGAACTTTGCCCGGCCTAATGGCATTAAGCCTTAAAGCGTAGCACACTTTCCTCGGCGCAGAGATCATTGAAGTGCTGAAATTCCGACTGGGGTTACCCTGGCCCACATATTCATAATTAATTGCCCGCCTGAACAGACTTCTAAGTGAATTTCGTTCCCTTATTAATGGCAGGCCACCTCGGGCCGTCTGTTTTGGCCTGAGTGGCTAATTAAACACAAAATCAGATCTGGGCCCGGCGGCAAACAATTTTTCTTTTACCTCCGCGCCACGCAAAGCAGCCAGAACCAAAAATCACAAATTTCCGTTTTCTAATGAATGCCTCGGGCTTGAAGGGGTGGCAAAGCTCAACCCCTTCCCAGCATTCGGCGAAGGGCGTGGGCCGAAACGATAACACGTCGCTGTAACACAGCCTGTAACTGTAGCCGGTCGACCAGGAGGCGGTGGGGGCGAAGTCACCGGCGGCGGCGGCGTGACATGTCAGGTTTTCCAGGCATTCGGGTCCCCGCTCTCCGGCCCCCTGGTCCCCATCGGACAAGTATGCAACTTCATTTATAACAGAAATAAAAACCCTTTTCGGTCCTGCTCTCGCCTGACTTTTGGCTTTTTGTAATTTATACGCGCTTAAAGGCGTCATGTTGGCAACACCTACAAAATTCTTCCCGCCCGCTTCTCTGAGCTTTTTTGCATAACGTCAACGTCTGACAAATGTGCCATAAGCAGGGCCAGATGATACACGGACAAAAAATGTTGAGTTTATAAAACAAATTAGGAGTATAAGTCATAATTTAAAATAATTACAAAACGGAGCAGAGCTCTAATTGGAGGTAACCTAGACTAGAGTAGCCTCACCACTTACACCTACCAATGCTTCTATTATGTATAAATAATTATTATAAATTAAAGGTTATGGTGATTTTTTTGAGTGTGCTAATGCGGAATAGAGAAGAGGTGGCTCCAACTTTTGCGTGCGGCTTTCGGCTGGACAGCGGTTAAAAAAGATGTGGCCAAATAAATGGGCAAATGGCAAAAAATGACAAATGACCGTCAATCATGACAGGCCAGACGGAGGACAGCGAACGGAGAACGGGGGCTGAGCGGACCGTGGCAGCGGGTGATAACGGTAAGCTGTGTCTGGGCGGAAACACACCTGCTGGTCAATGACAGTCGAAAGCTCATCATTGGCTCAGGGCGGCCAATTGCCGGACTTCTCCTCGTTGTTCCTGGCGCCATCTAAATGAGTGTTTCGAGTTAGATAACTGGGCCACCTCGTATTCCGCTGGATTGTCTTTGGCCAGGAGTAAAATATGGCAGCAATTAGGGCCCTGGCTCGGGCGTTATGATAAAAGTTCGCACACGTACGGAACTCGATTTAAAGCTGGCATCGCGGGGTTCGGCGTGACTCGGTGGTGTGTTTCGCACTGCCACCCTCTGACATTGCCGCTCTCTGACATTTGTCAGCTTGTAAAGGCGGCAAAATAAAAACCCCAATAAGGGAGCAGGAAAAAAGCGCGGCAAATCACTTTTTAAATTTAATTTGACACTTTCCTTTCTTTTTGAGCTGCGTGAGCTTCAAAGACGCGCAACAAAGTGTAAACTTTGCGAAAAGAAATTTCATTTTCGTGGCCCAAGGGCCTCCAGCCCGGGAAGCCCGGGACGTGGCATTTAAATTCTGTCGCCTCCTTTTTGGCCGAAAGTTAAATGTTTTGTAGTTTTCATTTAAGTGCAAAGTTTGGTGCGCTGCATAAACTTTGCGTTATTTCACACGCAGGTATTATATTGCCAAAGCAGCGCACAAAGCAAATGCAATAAACGGACGGAGACGGACAGGGGCGGACGGAGATGGTCCCGGAGAAGAGAAGGCAAAATGTTTGCAATCTCATATTAAATGGCATCAACAACTTTGTCTCCGTTTGGCAGAGCGCACAGAAAGTTTCCCCTGCTTATTATATTCAATAAAATATTTTACAGTGGCACTTTGGGGGATAACCACCCACCCGGCATCCAGCATCCAGCATCCAGCTTCAAGCGCCAGCTTCAGCTGCTGAATCCTCCGCGAAAACTTTGCCAGCCGGGCAAAAATTTGATAAGATTTTCTTTTGGCTGTCGGAATTGTCTATCTGCCTGCGAGCTGCTTCTTTTCCATTTCTGGCTCTTGGCGAGATTGCGAAACTAAAATTGTAAATTTTAGCCGGCGAACGGTTTTGTTTACTCGCTGGCTCTCTGGCGCTCGTTTTTGTGTCTAAAGTTTCTTGGTTTTAGTGCGCCATTACGCATACGCAACGTTGCCCGTCCGCAGCATACGAATTCATGAATGGAATTTCACTTGGCTCTTGGCTCTTGGCTCCGCTCATTGCGAGGCCCAAAGTTTTTTAAATGGTTCCGAGTATCAGCAGAAATGCCCTTTTTCACGACACCAACTGCAGCCTCCGTCCTTCAGGTGCGTGCGAGTGTAAAGTCAACGTTTTTACGTTTCACATGATTTGAATGCACTCCCCGCCTCCAGTCCTCCGCGTCTCGTTCATCGATTCATTTATTTCGGTAGGCACTTGTGCACTTGTGCTCCGCGAGCGCTTTCAATAGCACTTTTCCGATGTCGCAGTGGCAGCCGCTTCGCCCGCCGAACGGCGTTTGATTGAGTGCCTTTTCCAATGGCAGGCAACAAACTTAATCAATTTCAGCGCCTGTGTCCAAACAAAAGGCGTGCCCAAAGGCTGGAAAATTGCTCCGCCTGGAGTGCTCTGGGCCGGGGGTCAGGGTCCGTTGCGTAGTTTTTTGAGGGGCTGTGTCTGAAGGACTGACTCACCATGTAGCTCCTTTGGCTGGCTGGCGAACCGGCGACCTGCACTAGTATCCGTGTGTTTGCCCAACGCAAACGCCATAAAATAATTTTGCTTCAACACAAACACACACACACAGACCCGCGCAGGGAGACATATTTGCCGAGCGCAAATACGAAACACAAATGTATATATTTAATTTGGGCAAATAACTATTTTTGGCAGCGACAGACAGACAACACCTTCCCTGGCTCCCGCCTAGTGTTTGCTTTCCCGGCAGTTGCCGCCGCCGCCGCCGTCGCCGCATGAAAATATTTGAAATAATTAGTGTAAAATATTTGCATAGGAATTATTTGTTGACTTGCGGCGCGAGAGGGGGGCCGAAAAATTCCTGCCCGCCTTAATTGAGCGCCTCTGAGGTGGGCGGGCCAAGTAAATGAGATGCCTTGTGACCGCCAAGATTCTCCAATACCTCGCATCCGAAATCACTCCCGAGCTCAGGCTGGGACTGCACTAATTCAACGACTTCGAGGGCAGGCAGCAGGACGGTGACAGTCAGACCTTTTAATTAAAAACTATTTTGCTTTGCATTTTTAGGGCCTGTGGCGGGAAGAGGCAACGGCACCGGCAGCGGCAGCGGCAAAGGACGAAGGGCGTGTGTGCCGACGCCCACAGCTTTAGCTGGGAAATTTTAGCATTTTAATTTTAACTCAACGAGGGCGTGGCATGGCGTGCAACAGTTTCTGCCGCTCGCCGAGGGTCCTGCCTTTTTTCTCTCCTCATTGCCTGACTGCATTAAGTCAAACGTAATCCGCACATGGCCAGCCACAACCGAGCAGAACGAGACACGGACGGGTCACAGGACAAAGCAGAGCCGGCAAGTCCTGGATATCTCGTCCTGGCACTCGGACTCCTCTTACTTTTTGACTTTGTCGGTCGGCGGTGGTGCTGGTGCTGCTTGTGCTGCTGGTGCTGTTGGTTTTCTGGTTAGGTCCCTTCTAGTCCTCTGGCTCTTGGGGCTGGGTTCGGTTTGGTCGGGGTTGGGCTTTGGCTTTCGGTCTGCTGCTGTCCAACGGCTCCTGCTGCTCAACCGACGTTTCATTAAGTTATACAATTTAACGCCCTTTCAGCAGTCGCAGTTCTATTTACATTTGCTTTGGGTCAAATTACACAAATTCTACGGGTGTTGCGGCGACACAGCCGTCGACCATCGACCATCGACAGTCGGCTGAGCGGCGGCGTCTGAGTCTCGGTCTGAGTCCTCGTCCTCAGTCTCGGTCTGAGTCCGTCTGCGTCCGGGTCTCTAAACAAGTTTCATGCGAAATGTTTGCCCAGCGTCTGTTGGTAATTTAAGACTTGGCTCCTTCCTTTGTTTTATCGCCGAGGCAAATATTATTGAACTCGGCGACTCGGCTTCCTTTGGCCATCTTGGATCTCCGCATTTCCGCATGCTGGGTCGTCTTTGTGTCCTGACCCAATTAGGGTGACACCAGGTAGGTGGCCCAGTCGCAGCCAGAACTTTGCCCGGATAGGAGCGCACTTTTGCATGCTGCCATTATAAAATTGAATTTGGAATGCAAATTGTTTTCGGTCTCCAGAAAGCTTTCAAGTTTTATCACACGGAAATTGGCTCGAGCAAGTTTCGGCTTTGGCATTCCCGGCAATGTCCCGTCTGCGGGCGGCAGTGCAGTGACTCACGTGTTCCGACCAGCCCAGACTCCGCACGTTTTTGCACTTTTTAACCTTTGGCCCGTGAGCATGGCACACTAATTTCGAGCGCCCAATGCTAATTATGATGTCTTTTACGTGCCAACAAACGCTCAAGTGACTTACCCCAGTCTGCCAGAGTCGCAGGCTCCACTTAAATATTTATTTTACTGTAAACTCAACCTAAAACCCTAGGCGGCGGCAGGGACAAGGAACGCCGACGACTGCCAAACCCATTCAAAATTCAAGTGGGCGTGTTCTGATGACATGCTGCCTGCTTACCTTCGGCACGTAATGCGCTGGGGATTCGCCAGTATTAGCCAAGTACTAGCCGAGAGCGGAGAGCGGAGAGCGGAGAGGCCAGAAGGGCTCTGGGGGAGAGTGCAAGGGGAGGGTTGGACGGAGACAGAGGGAAAAACAATATTAATAACAGAGAAGCCAGCCCACAGAGCCCAATCTAGAGGGCCATAATAATACATCAGCTGTGGCAATGCCCCCGCAAGGGGTTGTGCCAAGGAACGGCGAGGACATCGAGGACGTCGAGGACATCGAGGACATCATCCCAACCAGGCAGCTAATAGTCCTCCGTCCCCGTCTGCAGCCCGGCCTTGCTGACGAACGGAGCCGGGAATGAACGATCCGGCGAACGGGCCGGCGAGCAACGAACGCTTCATTGAAAAGTTTCAGCGTAATGGCTTTTGTTTGGCGTCGAGTCGCTGGGGGAGAAGAGCTGTGGGGGACTTTCTTCCATAGCATTAAGTAATTGATTACATCTCGAGGGACTTTTAAGCAAGCCGAACCAACACGAAATGGCACGCCACTATAAACCTCATAAATTTCTATAAAACTTGACTGCTCGGCGAAACACAGGGTAAATATATATATTCCTTTTTTCGCTAACCGTCGCAGAGGAAGGGGTTGGAGGGCAGCCAACGCTGAGAGCGGAAAGAGATGCACAGCCAATTTGACTAGCCGTCGACCTTTGCCGTGCTTAACCATAAACAATAACCATAATTTAACTTCCCCCGTCCTTCCCCGGAAGTGTGCCTTAATGTGGTTAGCGCGCGGAGTCTGGGCGAGGGGAAGCCTTGACTGTGCTGTGAATGGCAAATCTCCAACGCAGGCAAACTATAGGTAGTCAGAGGGCCATAATGCTGTAATTGTAACTGTTTTCGGGTCGTAATTTAATTGGCTAACGCCAGATGAGTTAAGTCTACACTGAAGCTCGACTGTATGTCTGAAAGATCGCACACAGAACGCGCTTCAGGGATCAGTCTTCCCCATACGCCTGGGTTTCTAGTATCTCGTCACAGAATCGAGTAAACCTGTGGCTCTGAATTCAATGATCAAGGTGCCCAAAGCCATGTAATCGAATATTATATATACCTAAAGGTACTGTGTCCTAGTTGCAGAGGCCATTTAAGTACACCAAGCGTGTTCAGAGCACCCCGGATATTTCTTGTAGTATATCTTTCCTTGCTTCCGCCGCTCACGCTCCGTTGTGGATTTTAAATTAAAAACGAGCGAGCTCTGTGCGGGCTGCGGGCTTCCAGCGAACGAACAAATAAAAATAACGGAGAGAAGACAAACAACCACGCCCAGCTGGGGCGGTTAGCCATTTTTATGGCGCCTAATTGCACATCGCTCCCTAAGAGAGACGAGTCGCGGGCGCGGGGTGGACAAGGACTCGACCGGGCCTCGGCTGTTATAATCATAAAATTGCTTTTGTGGCAAACAAACCAGTTATATTGCTCCCGTGTGATAGTCGCCCCCGATGCTCCCCAGCAGCACGGGCGGCTTCTTCATTTTCTATACAAATGAAAAATGTTGCGGTTTATTTTCATTTGGATTCTCCCCGAGTCCGCGCGCTCTAAACATAATTTGTTGCATTAATGCTGGCCACATGCAGGGAAATGAGGAACGGCCCCGGCTCCCTGCCCCACACACACGGGCACATAGTTTTTGTTTAATTTCAATGTAAATTGCTTGAGAAGGATGCAGGGCGGGAGTGTGTGTGTGTGCTCTGCTAATTGCTTGGAGCCCTTGAGCTAGAAATTTTGCGCATAATTAGTGGCAAATGTGCATATGGAAAATGTGTTTGGAAATTGCCCCAACACCCGAACGGTCCCCCATGCAACAGACATTTCGTGCATGTGTAGGGGTGGTGACAAGGGTTAAGTGCTTCGGCGAACAAGGACTGGCCTTAATCAATGGCCAATTCCAATGAGACATAAAGTTGCCATTTTAATTTTTTTTAAAGCCAGCACAACATTTGCCTGTCACTCCATAAACCCACATTTTGGGACTTGAAATGCTAAATGCTCCATAAAATATACAGGACAAGGCGGGGCGGGCCGCCACCGCCACCGCCACCAAGGTAAATGGACAAACATAAAAATGAGAAATAATAATGCCATTGACAAATACAAAGCCATAAATTATAAATGCGAAATGCTTACTTATACACGAAATCTACTTTTCCTACCGAGCACTGCTGCAGGAAAAAAGGCCCCTGACAGCGAGGGGAGTGGGACTGGGACTGGGTCTGGGGCAGTCAAGGAAAATGGAAAACTGAAAACTGAAAACGCAACAGAAATACAAGCCGCAACTTGTTATAAAATTAGTAAAATTTTCTCAGCAAACATTTACATTAACTACGAGACCCACACACACTGAAGTATTCCCTGCTGATGGGCGGTAAGACCACCTCCTGCTCCTCCCGCTCGCACAAGGACTTCAAAAGACCCATAGAAGCGTAACAAGGAATACGGAGAAGAAACCAAAGCGGCAGCAAAAATAAATAAAAAGCAAACGAGACCTGAGCCTGGTCCCAAAAGTATTAAGAGAGCAAAGCAATTAAAATATGAAAATGTACAACTTTCATCTTTTTGAGCTCATTGCATAAATCATTTCGAATGCCTGACAGGGCGGGTGGGTCCTTGTCCTCCAGTCCTCCCCCTGACATTCAAATTTACTGTGTCGCTTTTGGTACTAATCAGCATAAGTCCTTGCCGAGCGCACAAATGCTGCCCGGCCAAAACCGAACAAAAAGTGATTTATTTCAAAAATTATTCTTCTGGCCCTGCACCGGGCTCGGGGTTACCTGTAGCTACTTTGGCCGACCCGCCAGTCGATGGTGGGAAGGCGGGCGGACCCCGACCACGCCCACTGGCAACCGACAATACAGAACATAATTATAATCATTGCGGCCGGGGTCTCAATTGTAATTATAAGTATGAAACTAAGCCGGCAGGGAGACCGCCTTGATGTCAGTGGATGTCAGTCCCAGTCCCAGTCCCAGCCCCGCAGCCCCACCTCCCCACCAATGCCCGCGAGGCTGTGGGCTCTAATTTTACATACAGCAAACGCTCGTCCTTAAGTACATAGATGCGTGCAGAGGGAATGTCTCTTCATGTCGTCTTCAATTAAAACTTTGTACAAATTGCTAGCAATTTGTGCGCGACTCGGTTAATTGCCCGGGCCAACTGCTCAACTGCTGGAATGGTGTCATTAGATGGGGGTGCCAAAGGTGTTGCTGACAAAGTTGTAAGAGTTCGCGGCAGGATGGCGGTGCGATGGCTGGAGGGCCGCCCGAGTTATATTTCAATTTTCATGCGAAGATCCACTTGGGTCGGTGTGAAAATTAATTGTTACGAAATCAAATTGGGAAAATTCAACAATTTGCTAAAAGCCACCTCGGCAGTCTGGGGGCATTAAAAATTTGCATATTCCGCCCGATTTTGTTGTAAACTCCCAAGCTACACGATGTAACAAACTAACAAACATGGGAATCAAAAATCAAATTTATAACCAAAATAATTGAGGTATAGGCAACGTTTCGCCGTACTATATACGCGTTTATATATTTTTACAAATAAATACCATATACGCTCACGCAGAGGGGAAGCTTAAGAGGGGGGTGCCGGGCTGATCCAGTCAAACGAGATGTGCGTATATAAACACAAGTATAACCAATCAAAAATCCAATTAAAATTGAGGAAAATTCGATTTGCATGTAAAATATGGCAGAAAGAGACGAGAAACGAAAAGCGGAGAGGACTCGCATCGCACCAGGGGTGAGGAGTTGGGAACATAAAAAATATTTGCTATATGTGAAATTGAAAAGCCTGAAAAAAGGGCAGCTCGACACCAAGAGAACTCTGTTAGCATTGGATTGATGTGAAGAGGGATGGCACTGGCACTGGCGCTGGCACCAAATAAAAAGGCAGCAAAACACATGCGGGAAAAAATGCAAATAATAATATAAAACGAATTTGTTACCTATAAACGAGCGCCGTTTGCACACGGTAAATATTATTCTGGTAAGCACGTGCAGTGCTGCGGATTCTGGGAGAAGGATGTTGAGTTAAGTTGCAGCGCAATTGATTTACCTGGCACAGTTCAACCTCTAATAATAAACGCATTCTTTAAGAACGCAATGTAGTCTAAACTCAATCTTAACCGCAAACCTCCCTTCTTCTCTTTTCAGGTAAGTCCCAGTTCTCCCTACCCGAAGCTCACTTCTAGGTTTAAGCTCGCAGTAAGTTTGTGATCCACTAACAAAACTATATAGTTACATTTAATGTGTGTTCCAACGAATCACCTCTATTCTCCCCCTGAAATACTCTTCTGCTCCTGCATCCGTGTTAGCGTTTGAGATGCCTTCAGTAGGGTTACTTCGGCAGGGAGTTGGCTTGAATTGGCTCATTGGCCTCCACTGCAGCCTCCATTGAAGTGACCAAAAAGCAATTTACAAATTACTAAGCACATTGTGTATTGAGGCCTGTGTCGATTTAATTAGTTTATTATTTGCATTACTCTGTTTATGCTGTGTGTGTGGTCGCGCAAGGCTCGAACTATTATGGTTTGTTTGTTGTTAATAATTTTAGCGACGGCGATTTTTAGCGCGACTACAGTTTTAATTGCATATATTGTGTGCCCTTCCACACAATCCCTGTGTGTTTAGGAGGGCTTGGTGGCTGTGTGTGCGGCTGAGTGTTAATTAATTTTGTGCTTCAAACGATGTCAGTTGCATTTGCAATGGACTGCGAAGTGACCTCCGCCGAACCCTTTGCGCCGAGGATCGCTGCCACCGCCATTTAATTAGTTCTCAACTTTCAATTAAGTGTTGCTCTTGCACTAATTAAATTGCCATTTTTTGTACCTCCCCTCCCCGTCCTCCTCCTCCTTGCACGAAACCCATGTAATTGGTACGATATTAATTAGAAATGGCCCCGATTCACCTGTTTCCTCCCGGGTCGCGGGGAGCCGCCACATCAAATCAGAAACTGTCGCTGAAAGCGTGGCTAAGAAAAATAACTCAAGGCGTATAAATAATTGAATTCATTAGGCAAATGACAAATCCCGACACGAAGAACTCCTCGAGATGGGCGTAAATAGAAGCCAGGAGCGAGGGCGCGGGAGGAGACCGCCCGTCCTTTGTCCCCCCATTGACCCAAATCCAGAGCCCAGAAAGGCGAGCAAGACGCCTGTCAGAGCTGTTAAAAACGTAAACACAAATAAAATACATTGTTTACCCTACACACTCGCCCGGACACACATGGGCCACGCATCCTTGGCCACTGTCCACGTATACCTAGTATTACCTGCGTCACGCCCTTCTCGAGTTCGCCGTCCGCTTTTACGGCTCCTCATTAGTGACGAAAATCGAACAACCGAGCTAAAAACTAACAACGAAAACACCGCTAACCCACACGGAGCACGGAGCTCCATCAAAGGCTGCCCAGGCTGTGGGCGATGTCGCAAGGAGGAGGCGCTGACAAAAATACGAAAAATAACAATGGCAGCGACAAGGAAGCAAACAATACGACAAAAATAAAATAATGCTGACAGGGATGGGGAGCAGCAGAGACTGAAACACACACTCGTGTGTATAGGAGCTGTACAGGCTAGCAGGACGAATGGAGGATAAGAACACCCATAATAATAATGAAGCACACACAGACTCTCGCATATTGTGGCCACATTAAAGGTGTGTGTGCTGTGGTTAGAGCCCCTGCCCGCCCGTCTGGATTTCGTTAGTTTCAGGTTAACAAAAGCAGGGCCAGAGGGTTGGTGGCCAGCAGAGGTGGTGGCACGGGCACATAATATCGATTCTGTGCCGTAGAGCGGGCGCAGAGCGCGTAATTATTGAGATGACATGTCACAGCAGCCATCTGTCCGAGGTGGGTGTACCTCGCCTGATGGATGCTGTCCAATTATCCGGCATAAATATTGCCAGGCAACCTGGGCTGCCAAACTAAGAATATTTCAGCCAGAAACTGCATTTTCCAGAGGCGCCCCAAATTAACCAGAAACAAAACACGACCAAGGGAGCACAGCCAGACGACTACACGCTTCATTATGCAGCAAATTAGGCCCGAGTCGAGACCAGGATTGCGGCAGGGAGGCGCGCAGGAAGCCAGGAGCCAGTAGCCCGAGATGATGAAACGAAATTATGCATTATGCATGGAAAATGTGCAATGCCAGCAGGCCAAATCCTGCCAGACCAGGCCCCATTACACGTCAGCCAAGACGCGACGACAAACTTACCCCATGCGCCCTCCTGGCCCCCAACTTTATTATTAAATCCGAAAACTTAAATGCCGGCAGGGGCGAGACGGGAGGGCTGGGCTGAGCTCTCCGGAGTGCACTCGGAGCACAGTGAGTTATTAACACGCTTTGCCACATTTGCTGCCGAGCTAATGTGGCTTGGTTTAGTGGCTGCCCCCGGCCACCCTGCCACCCTGCCACACTGCCGCTCGGCCACCCAGCAGCCCTGTCTCTATTTCGGGCCATGCTCCTGTGCCTGTCATTATGCTAAACTAAACGGCTGGCAGTGCTAGAATTTGCACCCGCAACCAGGATGCCTCGTGCCTCCCCCGGCCTCCTCCGGCCTGCCACCTGCCACTTGCCACGCCCTTCTCCGCCGCGCCGCACGTGCTTTTGCCAGGTATAACGGTAACATTTCCGTTGCAGCTTCCGCTGCTGCAAGCGCTTTATAATTATTTCGCCTGGCGGGCCTCCAGTTGATGGCATATGCTGCCTGTTGCCTGGATTGTCAGGACACGTACGTGTTGCACGTTGCAAGTGTGTTTGTGGAGGGGCTGTGTGGGGCGTGGGTGCGGGTGTAGGAGGAAGACGGCGAGAGTTATGAGCTTCATTAAGCATATGTACAGCACGATGTAAGCTCCCCCTCTTTATGCATGTCCATGCGTCCTTGCTGCGCACGTGTATGTGTTGCAATTAAGCATATTTAGCATAAGGATTTGTCATTTACGCTAAAACTGAGAGCCCAGTGCGCCAGTTATGGGGAAACCCGGGAAGAGATATATAATTAAATGGGGCCTCGACCCCCAGACAAGGGAGTTAATGAAATCTTTAATCATGCGCACTCGAACGTGCCGCCCGGCCACAATCAGGACAGCTGTTTAAAGCCACTCCGGCTGACAATTCTATTAAAAGCCGTCAGCCCATGGTCGCCCCAAATTGCTCTGACCTTTGAACGCCAGATGCGACGCACCGCCCCCGCTCATAACTCTCCGGGCGAGGGCTGAAAAAATTCCTACACACGCACATTAAGTCACGTTTTCGCACCATTAACCCATAAAGAACGAGAGCTTGGGAAGTCAGAAGGCGACAGCGGCAAGAAGCAGGAGATTTACAAATATTGAACTTTTTTGTTGGCTGCCAGCTCCCCGCCCGCCCCTTCCCGCTGCAGGCTTTCAAGTCGTAAAGCAGTCACAAGCATATTTTATAGATTTTAATATGCGCGCTACATAGCAGCCCCCGAACCGCTCCCCATCCAGCCGGGCTTTTAAATTCATGCCGAGAAGTAGGCGAGGGCAAGGCTTCTTCCCGGACGACAGGTTTTTCGGCTTCGGTCTTTCATTCGCCTCGGAGTCCGCTCACCCTTGTCAGACTTCCGCGTTCCGTTTAGTGACTTTTTTCCCAACGAATTGCGCCCTCTGACAGAGTGTCAACGTGCCGGGAGTGCGGGAGTGGGAGTGTGCCTAAAAAAGCCAGCTTGATAAGGGTTTATCAATGCGACACAGTAACTTAGTGATTTACTCGTGTGTGTGTAGAGTTTTTTTTAATTTTGAAAATTGAAAAAGTGACTTTTGCTTTTGTGATTCCCTGCCCTGGGCTTTGCCTTCGAGCCTCAGAAGGGACTCCTGTAAGAGCAGGGAGGCGGGGTCAAATGTAATCGAGACGGGCTCAGCCAGAGCTCCACCCTCAACCCAACCGTAGAGGTTCGTCGAAGACTTCTCCAACTGGTTTAGATTCCCGTCCCTTGCCTTACTTCCCAGCAATTTGTTTTAATTTTCGTTGCCAAAGATGGCCTTCGCCTCCAGTTCTCAACGATGGCTAACATTTCAATCTGCCCATGCACAAAGTTGCCAAAAATGCTGTGGCCTCCGCCTTCAATAGTTCGGACCTTCGGCAACCACAGCCCCACAAAACATGATGGGAGAGGCGCTTTCATCTTATGAAATCATTTCTGGCTTTCAAGGATTTCCCTGCACATGCTGAAAGAACCTGTGGAGGATAGATACACCTACGTAGTCGGCCAGCCATGGCCTGTGCTATTTAAAATAAATAACAGCATGGCTCCCGCAAATAAATTGGTTTCGTAACCGCAAAAGCCAAATGGAGGAGCAGTCACTTTCTCACATCAATTCCATTCAATCAGACATCAAGCATATACAATTTTCACTGGCAACACAGGAATTATACAATCAATGGCTTGCCAGCTCACAGACTGCTCCTCCATTCGTCGGATCGGTAGGTCGGTGGTCCCACCCCAGGCCCGTCCGCACCGGGAGTCCTCCTATCTGGCTGGAGAGGAAATAAAATGCGGCAGGCACGTTGCAACACTATTACTTATTTCGCCGTGCTCACAGACAGGCAGGCGCAGACGACAAGGACGACGTCTGACTGAAATGAACTTCGTTTGTTTGTGATTGCGCGGCTGTGCGCAGGTGGAGCAGGTGGAGCGGGTTGAGCCCGGGATCCGGGTCCTGGGGGCTTCGAGGAGCTGAGCGGCGGTTGGCAGTCTAAAAATGCAATAATCTTTCAGCGCCGTCGTCGTCAGCGTTTAAACGTGACTTTTAAGCATGATGTTGTAATATTTTAACTCGACTAAGAAAGGAGCGAGCGCAGGCTGGGACAGGATATATGTATAGAAGGGGCCGGCTCCTCCTCCATTGTGTACGGCTGCGAAATTGTTACAAATGCCCCCAGCGTGCATTTTATGGCCAGTGCGATAAATAAAATGTTGCAACAAACAGGGCGCACATACCCACACTCGCAGGGCAGAAATATGTGCAAATAATATGGGAGAGCGATCCCAGGCCAAGGTACGGAGCCGGCTTGCTCCTAGCTCCAGCAGCTATGGCTGGCTGGCAGGCAGTCAGACAAACAATAACATAAATTTCGTTAGGTATTTTATTTTTTGCCCAAGGCACGGGGTATGTGCGCTTGTGCCAAGTAATTGTGCAATATGTTTTAGGGGCTGGCAGCTATGCAGGACCTGTCCTTGACCAGGACACGGAGTTGCTTACTGGCCGCTAAGTAGTTAAAGTCAACGGCCAAAGAGACGAGCTTCCTCACCTTTAAGACTGCCGGCAGAGACTGGCTTCCGTGCTCCTAAAAAGTGCGTTAAACTGCTAAATGCTTTACCTACTTTGTTGCCCATCACAATTACCGAGGGCGCTTCCTCTCGGACCCCTCGGACCACTGCGGCTGGGAGTTCCCTCTATGTGTAATTGTAATTGCAGGAGCTCTGCCCGCCCGAAGGCTTCCCCAGCCGCGCTCGTCTATCTGTCTTGGGCGAAGGCTTAGACAAGTTTGCTGCTAAGCCAACATAAGTCCCGAAAGCATTTCATATACCAAACGGAAAAGGCAACAAACTGCGAAACTCGTGTCAGTGAATTGGTCCGAGTGTCCGTGAGTGCACCTAGCGAAATATGTCCGCAGAGTCTGGGAATGGTTTCAAGGAGCGAGATCCTCATAGATATACATTCGTTATTTTCCTCTCAAGCTCTGGCTCCTGGGGGTTCCGTCATCTAAACCCTAGATCACAATATTTTTAGCAAAAACACTTGAGTTTTCCTAAGATTTTCTTACAGTGCTCCTGCGTGTGGCTCTGTTCGTCTCTGCTGTTTTCGTTGTGGTGCTTGTCTTAGTTAAATTCCGAAAGGCGTAACGGGTAACGAGCGGGAGCTGGGCTGCATTGAGTGCGGCTTAAGTGTTCATCGACTCAACCGCAGCACCAGCCTTGCCTCGTCCTTCGTGCCCGGAGCCTTGCTCCTTTCCACTGTCGCCCCTGCTCCGCCCCGCTCGGCTGTCAATAGTCAGAGTCTGCTGCAAGTTCAATTAATTGCGCGCAGCGAGCAAACAAACAAACGACAATAACAACAAGGGCCGCACCACCACCGAGGAGCAGCAACCACAAAAATTAAATTAAAGTAGAGCGCACAGAGCTCCCGCTCCGCCCATCCCCGGTCGTGTAAATGAGTGATGTGCATGAAGAGCGCTAAAACACTTTGCTTGCTGTGTGCTGTGTGTGTTTGGGGCCAGATGAAGACGTATGGTTATTGTGATGACTCTTGGAAAATTGATAAATATTGCAAGTCGCACCAACACACATTCCCATCAAGAAAGTGGGAGAAATATAATTTAATTAAAATGTTTTATGTAAGACATGTTTATTGAACCATTTTCTCGCAAAACTTCCCCAAGCATTTGATTGACGGACTTGACTCAGTGGTTGCTGTTGTTGCTCATCTCCTCGCCCGGTATTGTTGCCATTACTGCCGTTTGTTGATTTTATTTGTTGATTTGTGGCATCGGCTGCTGTCAAGGTGTTGAAGAGTGTTCAGTTTTGCATTGATTTTCCAGCAGGATCCGAGTGGTTTCCAAGGAGCTTGGTCTGGCAATTTGTTTTCCAATATGAGGGCTAGAGTGGGCGAAACGGATGATGGAACGCTTTGTTTTTCCGACCTGACATGGACTCCGTGCTGTCTTCAGGCTGCTTTCCGATTATTGTAATGCTAACGTATAGAACCCCTATTTATATCATTGTTATTTATATATAGACACGTAATCGTATTTATTTCCGTATATGCGCTTATGCTTATGTTGTCGTGTAA
>JAEIIO010000121.1:0-12282 GCA_018874655.1 Drosophila diplacantha | reverse complement strand
TAAGTAGTAGATAGCAATATAAAACATATCATATATATATATCTGTGTGTATGTGTGTAGGAAAATTCAAATATAATGTAAAATGTTACAATAATCAACGATTAACAAAGAAAATACACATATTTAGGACACGCGGTTCGCCACCCGCCCGCCAAGCCGCTCGCGCACGCAAACAGACAAAGACAAAGACAAAGACGGACACGGACATGGACTTGGCTGCGGCAACGGCAACGGGCACGTTCCGGCTGTAGCATTAGCTCTAGCTAGCAACAGATGCGGATACGGATACGGATAGAATACAGCTTTCAATACACGGAGTGAACGATGTTGTCCTTCTCGACCAGCAGGCGGACCTTCATGCAGCCATCGGAGCCGCAGGAGAAGAGCCGTCCGAAGGGGTCAACGTACACCTGGCTGACGCCCTGGCCGGTATGCTTGAAGAACCCGTTCTTGGCATGCTCGTGGGGGAACGTGTTGATCAGCATGAACTGATTCATGTCCCAGATCTGCAATTAGGCGGTGTTTAAAACGGGAAACGCTCTATCTTAAGGGTAAGTCCAAGACCCACCTTAATGTCACCCTCAATGGAGCCAGTGACAAAGAACTCCTCATGCGGATCCAAAGCAATGCACTTGATGGTGCTATCATGGGCCTGCAAGGAGTAGGAAGACGGTGATGAGCGCATTACGGCCTGCTGCTGCCTCTAGTTACTCACCTGATAGCGGTGGCGCAGCGTGCGCTGTCGCACATCGAAGACGCAGACATCGCCGCGCTTGCCGCACGAAATGAGCACCTGGTGCTGTGGCGCAAACACCAGGCAGGAGGAGCCCTGGTCGTGGCAGGTGAAGGCTGCAAGTTGGAAGGATTGGATTTCCAAATCAAACTCAAGGACATGGGGAAGGAGGCACACACTTACCCGACACACAGGACTTCTTATGGGGCAGCAGCGTGTCCCAGATGTTGATGTTCTTGTTTTCGGAACTCTGGCCAGCTGGGGGCGGAAGGAGATCAAACATAAGTGAGTATATATGGCTAGCAGGCACCTGCAAGTGCGAACAACTCACCGCTGGCCAGGAGACTGCAGGAGCCCAGGAAAACGAAATCGGAGAGCGCCTTGTTGTGGCACTGATAGCTCTGTGAATGGCAAGGAGAAGAGGGTGGACGAGAGAGGTGAGTGGGTCACTGGTGCGGGGGTGGGCGAAGGAACTGCTAGCAACTCACTATGAACGAACGATTGTTTTGTGAGGCAATGCCCGCCTGCCAGAGGCTGAGCTTGCCGTCGCCATCGCCGATGCCGAACTTGTTGCCCTGCTCCGAGAAGCGGCAGCGCGTCACCTTGGCGAAGGTGCCGGACTGACGGGGCGAGCAGACGGGCTGCTGGTGGCCCCACTCCCAGATCTGCACGGAGCCATCTTGGCCGCCGGTCAGGTACAGTGGCATCAGGGGATGGGCGCTCATGCGCTTCACATTGTCCACCTTGTGGCGCAGCACCTGTGGGGGACACTCTCTTGTTAACCCAAGGCTTCCGAGGGAGACGATCCCAGGAAAGAGACCGGAACTGGAACCTCTACTCACCATGGACGTGCCGCGACCGGATTGCGAGGCACTCTGCGTGCTGGCATTGGACTCGCTGTAGGCGTTGCTGCTGCCGCCTCCGAATTGGTTGTTCCTGGAACAAGTCCATAGAGGAGCATGATTATGATCTCAGAGTCATCTCTGGGTCGGGTTACACTTACTGATCTTGCGTCTGGATGATGAGGAAGGAGGAGCTGTTGGTGTCGGCATCCTTGGACATGCTCATCATGTCGTAGTCGCACTCATCCTCGTACCAGTTCGGCGACTCGAGCAGCAGCGAGATGTCAAACTCCTGGATCTCGCGCGGATTGGCAAAGGCAATCATCGAGGAGGTATTGTTCTTCAAGCAGAAGGACAGTATCGACTCGTGGTCCTTGTGAATGATCCGGATGTGGTCGGTGTTCTCGTTGGTCGAATGCGATTGACCTGAGCGAGGGATTGTCAGGGATTAGTTTGACAGTTTGCGGCACTTCCAATGCACACTCACCTTCGTCGGTCTCGTTGTCGTGCTGGTGGGCGTGATGGGAGCTGCGCGTGCTCGGCTCCATGTTCTTGCCGAAGATGCTCTTGATGAACACCTCCTGGGCGGGCTCCTGGCGCACCAGATAGTTCCACAGCCGCCGAATGGGACCCGTGGCCGAGCCCGAGACGAACGGCGTGTTGTCCTTGTTGAGCAGCGACCTGTACTTGTGGATGGCCAGCCCGCTGATGCCGCTCTCCGAATGGCAGCCGGGTATGAAGTTGCGCGACGGCGGACCGCGCGCAATGAGGTCGCTGAGGGCAAACTCCTGCCAGCGGTTGAGGGTGCGCAGCACCTCGTGCGACAGCGGACTGATCACGGGCAGATCTGCGAGACAACAGAGAGACGGATGCTTAGTGGCTGCTGGGAAGGATGAATGGGGAATGAAGGGCTACAACTACCCTGCAGCTCGATGCCGGCCACCTTGACCAGCTCCTGGATCTTGTGCGTGCTGATCTTGATGAGGGCCAGGCGCAGGATGCTCCACGAGTAGGACGTGGGATTGGTGTGCTCCGTGTTCTCCTTGGCCTTCAGCTGGGATCGGCTCACGTTCACATCGTCGTCGTCCTCCTCCTCTTCCTCGTCCTCCGACTCGTTGGAGTCGTCAGTGTCGTAGTAATCGCATTCTGGCAAAGGATTTTGGGCAGGATTAGAGTTCGAGTTCGAGTTCGAGTTGAAGCGCTCAAGCCGCTTGAACCTACCTGTGGCGGGCGGCTTGGTGAGGAAGTAGGACAGCATGGAGGTCTCCGGGGGCATGAACTGCTCGCGGTAGGTCGGCTTGTCCTCCTTCATGTTGCTGGAGGTGCTGTTCTGGCTGAAGCTGCCCAGGATCTTCATGTTCAGCTTCATGCGCTGCTTGGTGATCGAGGTGACCGTGTTCCACACGCTGTTCTCGTCCGCCGGCTCCTCGGAGGTGGACCCGGTGCCGCCACTGGTCGCTCCGCCGGTCGCTGCCGCTGCCATTTGGCCGGCGGGCTGCGTAGCCGCCGGCTTGATCAGCAGCTTCTTCATGCCGCCGCCGAAGAGCGTGGACCAGGTCTCGTTGCTGAAGCTCTGGCCACTGAGGCGGTAGAGCAGGCGGCTGTCGCAGGTGGACAGCGAGTAGATGAACAGCGCCATGTACGTGGACACGAAGGACTCGAGCAGCAGCACGTTCAGCTTGGGCACGTCCTCGTCCTTCTCACGGGCCAGCAGGGCCCGCAGATTGGTGACGCCCGGCCACTTGGAGGGCGTGGTGCACACACCCGCCGGCTCGTCCGTGGAGTACTTGCGCCGCCGGCCGTACGCATTCCGGCTGCCCACCAGGTAGCTGCACTCGAACGAGGAGTTGATCTTGGCTATGTTCTCGATGCCGGGACTGGGATTGAAGGCCGAGCTGTTGACCACGAAGCTCTCGGAGTCGCAGAGCGACTGGTAGATGCAGGAGGACAGCGCCACCGCCAGGTCGCGCAGCACAAAGATCTCGCTGAGCGCCGAGGGCTGGATGCCCGGGAAGGGCAGCACCTTGATGATGCTCTGCAGCATGTCCACCGTCTGCGACTGCAGGTACTTGATGGGATCGGCGATCACGGTCTTGTTGCCCGCCACACAGGCGCTCAGCAGGGGCAGCGTGGTGGGGAAGGGCAGCGGACTGAGCAGCTGCTGCTGGGTCTTCTCCTGCTGCAGCTCCTGCAGCAGCAGCACCAGTTCCATGCGCACCGAGGCCAGGCCACCGCCACTGGCGCCGTGCAGCGAGCAGTAGCTCAGCAGAGTGCGCAGCAGGGTCTCGTTGGCTGCGGGGGATACAGGGAGATGAGATCAGGAGAAGCTATTGGAGCTATCGGTCACCACTTACCCTTGAGCCAGCGCTTGCGCTTGGCCGCCCGCATCACCTTGGCCTCAAAGTCCTGCTTGTCCTGCATGAGGATCTCGTGGAGCGTGGGCCGCTCCGTGCTGCCGGGACAGATGCTGGCGTTCATCTCCCTGTCGCGCGCCTCGGCGTCCGCGTCGCCGGCATCGTGGCCCGACTGCTCCGACTGGCTGCAGTAGTTGCACAGCTGCTTGAGGGCCTCCACCTCGCGCTCCAGCCACATGTAGAGCTGGTAGCGCAGCTGGCCGCCGTCCACCTCGAAGCCGGTGGCCAGCGTCGACAGCTCCTCCATGAGGATCTTCAGGCAGGCCACGAACTTCAGCTGCTGGGCCATGATGTCCATTTTGGTGTCGCCGCCGCCGTTGCCATTGCCGCCGACCTTGCCCCGTGCCTGCTGCGGCGGCTGCGGCGTGGCCAGCTCATCCTCCAGGTCGGGATCTGCCGCCTCGTTCTCCTGCTCCTCGTCGTCGTCGTCGTCGTCGTCCCACTTGATCTCGAACTTGGCCTCCGGCTCGCTGCCCGACACGGGAGCGCCCCAGTCGAAGGCGTCCGCCGTGCTGGCGGCCGAGGCGGGCGCGGCGCCCCACTGGTCCATGATGCCGGTGTTGATCAGCTCCTCCTTGCACTGCTGGGCCCGCTCCTGGGCCAGACTGCTGCCGGCCACACTGCCGCCGGTGTCGTCGCTGATCTTCATGGGCAGCTTGTTGAGCACCTCGAGGGCCAGGGCCGGGCAGCCGCTCTTGAAGTGGCCGTGGGCGGTGGTGAAGTACAGCTGCCGCTCGATGGGCGTGATCGAGTCCTCCAGCTGCAGCTGCTTGTCGCAGCCGGCGGCCGAGCTGGGTGCGGCGTCGCCGGCGTAGTTGAAGCCGGAGAGGACGACGTGGGCGATGCGCTTCTCCTGCGCCGACAGGGCGATGTTCTGCCGGATGAGCAGCGGATGGGTGCGCAGATAGATGTAGAAGTTGAAGACATTCGGGTTGGTGGCCTGCGGCTCGGGGCGCAGCAGGTCCTCCTCCTTGTAGCTGCTGTGCAGGCTGCCCACGCCGTTCAGCAGCAGGGTGTTGAGGCTCTCCTGGTACTTCTTGATGGTCCAGTAGGTCATCGAGCGCAGGAAGGGATCGGGGTGGGCGCGCGTGAGGTCGCAGCGGCCCGTCTCCACGTCCGTGCCGAGGACGTGCTCGTGCAGCAGGCGATGGTAGTAGCAGCCCTCGGCATCGCCCTCGTACAGCCGGGCGATGATCAGGGCCAGCTGGAAGTCCTCCAGCTTGTTCATGCACACCTCGATGGCGTCGTTGAGGCTGTTGGCCAGCAGGAAGAAGGCCACCGCGTGCTCGAACCGCTGCTTGCCCAGCAGCACAAACGCGTTCTTCAGCGCCGCCTTGCGCCAGCGATCCTCCGCGAAATTGTTCCCAAAGAAGGCGGTCATCTTCTCGTCGCGTCGCGACCGGAACAGACCCCACACCAGGGACTTCTTCTTCATGGCCAGGTAGTAGATGGCCGCGTCCAGCGGCTCCTGCTTCTGCTGGTAGGCGCTCTTGGCCAGCTTCTCCACGCACCGGCGCAGCGTGTTGATGTTCTTCAGCCAGTAGCCCGTGCCCAGGTCCCGCAGCGTGGCCCAGCGCAGGTCGCCCTTGGTGTAGCTGGGTATCAGGTTGAGCAGCTCCTCCTCGCTCTCCGAGTGGTAGGCCCACACGATGTTCGAGGTGCCGACGCCCTGCCGCTGGAACTGGGCCCGCTGCTGCAGCGGCAGGCAGCGCAGCAGGTAGGTGAAGTGCTTCATGGCCAGCAGGAAGCGCAGGCCGCAGTCGTCGAGCGAGTCGGTGCTGGTGCTGCCGTCCTTGATGGCGCCCGAGGAGGCTCCGGCGCCGCTGCTGCCGCCTGCGCCGGACTTGCTCTGGTCGGCGGCAAACTTGTCGGAGAAGTCGGTGTTGCAGGTGGCCACCGTGTCGGCGAGGGCCAGCAGGTGCATCTGGTCCAGCGAGGAGAGGCCGGGCAGGTGCGTGTGGGTGAGGAGGCGCGACAGGAGCTGACCCTGGCGCGGGCCGAAGTGCGAGATGGAGTGCTTCTCGGGCAGCGAGAGCCGGCGCTCCTGCCGCTTCTTCTCCTCGCCCTCCGACAGCAGCTCGTCCAGGTTGTCCTCCGAGTTGTGCATGTCGAAGAGCTCGTCGTAGTCCTTGTCGCCCTCGGCGCTGTTCGTCCCCTGGCCCGGCGTCTCCCGGTCCGCGTTCAGCAGCACCCACAGCGGCAGCGGCGGAATCGAGTTGATCTCCGCATAGTCGAGCATCAGCTCCTCGGGTATCTGGGTGGTGCTGCCGCGGTGCTCCGCCTGGATGTTCTGCTCGGCCGTGTAGCTGATGCTCAGGGTGCGGGACCGCGACCAGCTGCGCTGCCGGGCATAGCCGTCCTCGTCCTGCCCGGCCGCGGTGGAGCTGGTGCCGCTCATGCAGCGCACGAGGTGCGCCAGGATGGCCTTCACCCAGCGGATCTTGCCGCAGTTGAGCAGCTCCATCAGCTGCTTGGGATGGTACTGCGGCAGCACCGGGCAGGCGATGCGCGAGGCCTGGAAGAGGCCGAAGTCGGTCATGTAGTCATCGTTGCCGCCATCGTCCTGGCCGGGGCCAAGGCCGCTGCCATAGTAGCCGCCAGCTCCTCCGCCGCCACCGACGCCGCCGCCAGCTCCTCCTCCTCCGCCCGCGCCGCCGCCGTTCATGTTGGCCATGCTGGTGTTGCCCAGGCGACGCTTCTTGTCGTGCGACAACAGCTGCAGGTTGGCGGTGCTCACCTTGCTGATCAGCGGCATGGAGGCCACGTTCTTGAGCCGCAGCTGGGTGGACTCGTTGGCCAGGGAGCGCAGGTCCTCGTCGCGCAGATTGCGCGTATCGGGCACATCCTCGCCAGCGGCGGCCGCCGCCGCAGCCGCAAAGTGCGAGGAGTAGTGCGGCTTCCACTGCGAGTAGACGTGCATCTCCGAGTCCATGGCCACCACCAGGATGCCGTCGCGCACCCACGAGATCTGCATGGGCAGCGGCGGCAGTCCGTCGGCCGTCTGCAGGTCGATCTGGCGCAGCTTCATCCATCGTATCTCGTCCACAAAGTTGGGCTGGGCCAGCGAGCTGGCCTTCCGCAGTATGGGACGGTTCACGGAGCGCGACTCCTTCATCGCCTTGATGTTGGCCTGGGCAATATCGGAGCTGACCGGCGTGTAGAGCAGAATCTTGCTGCCGACGGCCACGGTGAGGATGTGCGAGCCGTCCTCCTTGCTCACCCAGTCCAGCTGCACCAGATGCTTCTGGGTCAGCGGGCAGGTGTTGCCGTTCTCCGCGATGCTCTTCCGCAGCGACTGCAGGGTGCTGAAGCTGGGCACGGTGAGCAGGCCGGAGGCCACCGTCGACGAGGGCGGCCTGTTCACGGCCAGTTCCGGCGTGGTCTCGCCGCTGCGCGGCGTACGCGTCTCCGGGTCGTGGGCAAAGGTGTGCAGGACCTGGTTGAGGCGCTGCTTCTTCGCCAGCAGGCGGCTGTCGTGCAGGTAGCTCAGGTCGATGCCGTGGCCGATGTTGATGCGCGGCAGGTGGACGTTCTTCAGGTGAATGGTGTCCTCCAGCACCCACTCGCTGCCGCCGGAGCTCTCGCACTCGTAGATGGCCACGCACAGGTTGACGTAGCGCGAGTCCGGGTCGGGTCCCTTGTTGGGACGCGTGAAGCTCTTGCCGTACTTGTACGCGCAGGCAATGCGGCCGGAGTAGGCGGCGCTGATGTTCAGCGGCTGGCCGGGTATCTCGATGGCCGAGTGCTGGATGCGGCTGAACATCTTCCACTCGCTCCAGTGGTAGGCATCGCCCTCGGCATCCTCCTGGCCCCCGGGGGCGTCGCCAACGATGGGCTCGCACTTCCAGAAGCGCGATATCGAGTCCGAGCAGGCGGTCACTATGATGTACGGCGCAAAGCAGGCCGGATAAATGCTGGAGCTGCTCAGGTGGCCGGCGGCGGGCGAGGCATGGATCACGTCCACGCCCTCGGGCAGCGGCAGCTCCTGGGTGCACACCTTCTTCGTGGTGATGGAGATGTGCGGTGCCTCGACGTGGGAGCCAAAGTGCTCGGCGCCCGTCAGCGTCTCGGCTCCCTGCGACATTCGTCGCGGATTGGGATTGCCTCCACCCGCATTGCCGCCGCCGCCGCCGCCGCCGCCGCCGTTCTCCTCGTCCGGCTCCTGGGTGAGGTTGCTGTCCGGCACGTACATGGCCGTCTCGGAGAGGAACGAGTTCTGCTGCTTGGAGCTGATCACGATGCGCCACATGTGTATGGTGCTGCCGCGCAACGTCTTCTCGATGTTGACGATGTAGAAGGGCTCCTCGAAGTCGGCGTTCCTCTGCAGATCCACGATGGCGTCCATGTCCGACTCGAGGAGGGCGTTGAGGCGCGGCTCCTCCAGATCGTGCGGATCGGTTAGCGGCGTCCGCTGGCCGCCCGTTATCAGCTGCGCCTGGAACACGTGCAGGAACTGGGTGTTCTGCCAGTCGTGCTTGGCATCCGAAATGGCGTCCAGCTGCAGGATGCAGCCGGGACGCGCTGTCGACTGCTGGGAGACCACCTTGAGCTTGTCGTGCAGCGCCGAACGCTGGGCGCGCATCGTCGACGAGGCGTTGGAGATCATCGACGACAGCGAGTGCGACTTGTGCAGCGTGTTGAGGTTCTCCGAGCACGAGATCTCCGCCAGCAGCGTGCGGGCATCGATCACCGCCTGGTAGACGCGCAGATTCTCGCCATCGCTGGCCACGAAGCAGGCGGACGGCGAGTTGCTGTAGCTGCCCAGCGTGGTGCTCGGCAGCAGGGTGGGGATCCAGGCCACGTTGCTGAAGGCCGAGATCTCCGGCGAGTTGATCCTGGCCAGCTCGCTGACGCCGCCCGAGTGGCACAGCGGTCCCACGGAGTCCACGCGCCACAGGATCAGCTCCGAGCAGAAGCCCGTTGGCGTGAACACATCCTTGTCCCCGTTGGAACCGTTGCCACCACCTCCTGCTCCTGCTCCTGCTCCCGTTCCTGAGCCGCCGGCCGATCCGAGGCCGCCGCCGCTGAGGGGCTGCTCGAAGGGCGACATGGGTGACTTGGCCTCCGGCGAGTCGGGCAGGTTGTGGTGCGAGGTGGACACGAGCAGCGGCAGCACCGGGTGGCAGGTGATGTCGTTCACCCGGAACCGATGGCCCGAGGCGCGGCTCACGTGGCCGATGCTTAATACTTGGGTGAACTTCGTCTTGAAGGCGAACGTCAGCTGCCAGAGGTTGAGGGTGCCGTTCGAGTGCTTCGTCACCATGGACACCGACGGCGACACGTTCAGCGGCAGGGCGCTGGCCCCGCCGGCGGCGGCCGAGTCCTGCGAGCCGCTGCTGTGCTCGGCACCGCCGCTGGCCGCCGCACTGGGATCCTGATCCTGGTCACCGCCAGCATCGCCGTCCCTGTCGGCTCCCTCGTCGCCCTCCTCGCCGGCATCCTCCTGCTCCTCGTCGTGACGCTCGAAGGTCTGGCCCGAGTGCTGGTCACTCTTCAGCGAGGAGTCGTCCGCGTTGCCCTTGTGGAACTCGTCCTTGCTGCGCACATTGTTCGCGATGTCGCGGAAGGCCAGCGGATGGGTGCCCGTGTTGAACAGGCTGACCGTGGTCGACATGGACATGGCGTCGCCCAGCGGAAAGGCCGAGGGGATGCGCGTGGAGAACGAGACCTGCGCCTGCCGGAACGAGCCCGGATAGTAGTCGTCCAGCCACTCGATCACCCAGATCAGGTAGCTCCCGTCCACCGGGTGGATGGCGAACAGCAGGTCCGGGCTCTGGTGCCAGTCGCGCAGCAGGCACTCGATCTTATTGTCCAGCGAGTCCACCAGCTGCGTGATCGGGTGCGCCGGCTCGTTGTTCAGCGAGTTCTGCGACGTGGTATTGGACATGGAGTTCAGATGGAGTCCGCCCGGTCCTCCCCCGACGCCGCCCATGCCCGTGCCGGCGGTGTGCTGCGAGTAGCGACTGTACTCCTCGCCGCTATCGTCCACGGACACGGACTTGGAGGAGCGCAGGTACTTCTTGTGCGCCTGCGCCTGCGAGTGCGAGCCGTGGGCATCGTCCGGCAGATCCACACCGCCGCCGCCGCCGCCGCCGCTGGAGGCGTTGCCGTGGCCATTCTCCTCGTCGATCACCTTCTTGGTGAGCTCCTGGAGGATGGCCTCCGCCTGCAGCGTGAAATGCATCTCCTTGTTGTTCAGCCAGTGCAGGATGAAGACATTCTGGTTGGCCGGGTCGCTCGTCTGCATCGACGGCACCAGCGGTATGTCCGTTTCCGCGTTGATTGACGCCGCCAGATGGAAATGCATGCCGGGCGTGACGCCCGATCCTTGGAAACCGTACGAGTGGAAGTCGTGGACGCTGCACGAGGATGGCAGCGACGGTATCGGTCCCAGATAATTGCTGTAGCTGGCCGGTGAGCTGCCCATGGCACCCATTGCCCCGGCCGGGCCGCCGGCACTTCCGCTGGCCGCACCGCCAGTTCCGCCAACAGCTCCGCCTCCGGCATTGGCGCCAGCCTTCATGTGCCGGCGAATGTGGAAGCAGGTCTTCATGTGCTTCAGCCGCTGCATGAAGCGGTGCTTGTGCCGGTGCGTCCGGAACTTGGGGTTCTGCGAGGCCAGCGGATCGAACTGGGTCATGTTCACCATGCCGTCGTCGGGCAGCACCGTCTCGATCCAGATGCGGCAGATGTTGTCCAGGCAGGAGGTGACCAGCATATTCGCCACCGATCCCTTGGGCATGTACTTGCTGGTCTTGCGCCACACAATGTTGGACACGGCGCGCGGATGGGCGATGTACACGTAGGTGAAGTTCAGCTCCCCGCCAGAGCCCGGGCCGGTGACATCGTCGGTGCCAGCGTGGCGGGCAGATGCCGACGAAGAAGCGCTGGCAGCAGCGCCGCCAGAGCCCTTGGCGGGGAAGAGAACCTGCTTGTTCTCGTACCAGATCTTCACCAGCCGATCGTTACGGCCGCAGGTGGCGAAGAGCGTGCCGTCGGGACTAAATGCCATGTGGTAAATGGGTATGGCCGTCTGGCAGCTCCAGATGTTCTCCCACGTAGACACATCATCCGCCTGGGCGTTGTTCGACTGCTTCGGCTCCTTGCTCTCGCCAATCTCGAACTTGACGCCTGTGGATAGCAAGGACACGGTGTTTAGTTTTGTGTGGCGTTCGGAGGTTCTTATTTCAGGGATTTGTGCTGACAACTGCCCACGGGTCAGTGGTGACTGCATCAGAGTGACCCGGAGTGAGTCATCTCCCCCGTCAATCGATAGTTGGCAGCACAAACGGAAAGGCCGGAGATGCCGAGCTAGATGACCTCCACTCACCCGTATGCTCCTCCTCCTGTTGGTGTGTGGGCGACTTGCTCTTCCACAGCTGGATGTTTGTGCCGCCGGTGAGCAGGCGGGTGCCCTCCAAATTCCACGACAGGGTCACCACGCTCGAGTGGCTCGTAAAGGAGCCGGTTTGCACCCATCTAGAAGAGGGGGATTGTGTATAGTTTAGATAATCAGGAGGATAATTAGGCAGCAGTTGGGACGCACCTGTAGTCCAGGAAGTGGGTGTTGTGCTTGCTGGACTCGATCACCGGCGTGGGCTCGAAAATGCATATCTTGTTCTCGTACGCAGCCGCTATCTTGCCGGTATCGGTGCTGCAGTCCAAGGCGGATATCTTGACGTAGCCATGGTTGGCGCCCGGTATGATCTGGACGCGCTCGAATGTGCTGGCCAGGATGACCACATTGCAGCCGGCGGCGTAGGCCTGAAATGGGCAGTGGACAAACAAGAACGATAAGTACGGGTTTCGGTTTTCGGTTTTCGCTCAATCTCCTCCTCGTTCGTATATAGCCAAGTTTGTTTGTTCTCGAGTGTGTGTATGGCTACGGTACGGGTTACCGTGAACTGGTAATGGTAATGGCACTGGTACTGGTACTGGTACTGGCACGGTTATATATCGATAACGATCCCTCCTCCTAGCCATTCCCGGCCATTCCCAGCCGCTGTCGTCCGCAGCTTATCAGGCTGGCGGCTGACAAGGCTCTTGCCACATCATGTTTGGTTACCTGGTTAGCTAAAAGTGTGTTTGATTTATTTGTTGAGCTGTCGCTGATATGCTCATTATCGTGGGGAGAAATTTGAATACCCTAACTTGGCTCTATGGGGAGGGTGACACTCGTGTGGGCTTTGCAGGCAATAATAACCAGGGGAAGAGACATGCCGAAGTCAAAGTTTCGCCTTTTTTACAATTTCAGAGAAGGGAATGACATCTATAACCCAATACTAAGTAGAAA